>JAZHYW010040266.1:0-70522 GCA_037355805.1 Ixodes ricinus | reverse complement strand
AGACGCTTTTCCAAAAAAAAAAGGGAGTCTTAGCTATGCACGGCCTATTCGTCTCGGTGCTGCAGCAACAATGAAATCAGTTGCTATACGCTCATTTCATCTTATGTTTAAGCGCAGCGGATGTTACGAGCCATCGGAGCCAATCGGAGGCCGTGTGCGTGTCACGCGACCTTAGAGAGGGGCACAGCGACGCGCGGAAAGCGTATCACGGGCCAGGTCCACAGAACGGGATTGCCTAATGGCGAATTCAGGTGGTCAATTGCCGATGAAACACGAGCCGGCGGAACCGGCAACCAGAAACGCGCCGGCGGCACACCACGTGACCTTCACCACCCGAACACGAAACGCCAGAAGGTGGCAGTTTACTTCGTCTCTTGCCCGCGCGACACCGCTAGCGAGGGCCTGTCGCTAAACCTGTCGCCGCCGTCACCCATGTCTCGACGACTTGGATTGACTGAGTAGCGGCTTCAAAGTGACTTCAGATTAGTTTCGTTCTTTCATTCATTTTTTCTCACTGATCTTCTCTCCCATTTTGGAAGTGACGACACCAGGTATGGTCTGAGCTTACTCGCCCGGCCGTCGGAGCTCGGGCGCGCGCGCCGGATAGTTTTCGGTGCTTGCCGGAGAACCACCACCCGAACGGTGCGCGCCGCCGGAAACTGACCACGCGAACACTATTGCCGGTTTTCCGGCAAAAGAAGTTGCCGACGATTGACCACCCGAATTCGCCATAAGATAGCCTCGTAGCATCCGCTGCGTCCGGACGTAAGGTGAAGCGGGGTGCAGGCGGGTTCTTCTTTGTATATGAAAGACTAGTGACATCATTCCCCACGTCGAAAGATGCCGTCGCCGCGGCAGCTTGGGCAACAGTAATCTTCACCGGGAACGTATGCGGTGAGCGCTACCTGCTTCGCATTGTTTTCAGGAGCTGCTTATCATTCATTAAATGGTTAGGATGCTTGTTTTTGTGCTTATTCTTTATTGAAACGAAAGTTTAGCTGTATGTTGTATGCTTGGTATCTGTACTTTTCGCTTCAATCCTCTGATTTTCTGTTTTCCGTGATAACACCGACACGAAAACACACGTGGGGAGAAGGAACGTGCTTCGCGTTGTTCGCAGGCGCCGTTATCGTCCATTATGCGGTTTGCATTTCACACGAGGACTTCGAATGAGCATCAACCCCTTTCGAAACAGCTGCAAACCTAATCTTTACCGGAACGCCTGGGAGGGTGTTCCTATTGCTCACACGCGCCTTATCATCCATCATGTGGTTTTGATGCTTGTATTGTGGTTTTCTTTGTGGTTTTCTTTATTGAAACTTATACTGAGCTGTATGCTGTATGCCTGATTTCAAAGGGGATATGCTTTTTTTCCTTCAATTGTTCGCCGGGTGTTTTTTGCTTACAACGCCAACACGAAACTTTCCTTGGCTGGTAGAGGCATACAGCTTCGCTATAAAAATGTATCACTGCGAAGCTGTATGTGACTCGCTGGTATGGTTTTTTCGTGACCGTCGAAAGAACAGTAGTCGACAGAAACAATATCCGACAGAAAACCCACGCGCGCCCCCTATCACCGTTCGCGCCCTTATGTCTCTTATCGTGTGGGTTGGACACTTGTTTCACTAAAAAAACCACAAAAGAGGTGTCAAAACCCCTTGGGAAATGATAAGCACGTAGCGCTAACCGCATGCGTTTCTGAATACAAGTTGCAGTTGCATAAGCTGCGCGGCAGCGGCAGCGTACGATGTCTTTGATATAAAAACATTTTGATACAGGGCATTCACTTTTCTTTCGTCAATCATTTGGTATAGACCCGTTCACTGTTTAGAAACGTGAAGTGCCGCTTGCGTCCCAAGCGACTTCGGTCGCACCGACTTTGGAAGTCTGTGAGCTGCTTGTGTCACCAGTGCTAGAAAGCATCAATGCAACACAAACAACAAAGTTGGAGATTTTACGAGCGCCTTCGGTTAACTTGGAAAGGCAAATTATTTTCCAAGTATGACTCGAAACATTTTAACAGATCTTGCACTACTTCGTTCTTTTGGCGTTCACCTGGAGAATTTGTGGTTGAACGTCAATTCTACATTTCAAGCAGAGGTGTTAAAGTGGATTTGTTGCTATGGCAACTTGTTGTTCAATATTTTTATGAACCGTGCGTTCTCTGGGACGTCGAAGACTGGAGCACCACCTGGTGTCGTTTGTCATAAAAAGTAAGGGTGGGCAAATTGTGATTTTTGAAACCAAATCGAATACGAATCGAATAATTGTGTCACTGAATCGAATACGAATACGAATCGAATAATTTTAAAATAGTAAGTAGACTACTACTAAAGAAGAGTACAGATTACAAAATTAGTTTATTGTCTCCAAAATGTTTCTTAAAATCATTGCAATAATGCGACTAGACGATAATGACTAGAGTTAACGATAATTAAAAAGAGACAAAAGCTTCTAAATTGTTAGAATGCTACACATAACATCAAGGTTAACGCGGATGCAAACATAAAATCACAGTTCACGCGGAACTAATAAAAGAAAAAGAAAAGAGGAATCGCACGCCCTATTAGAGTACTTTTCACTAGCTATATGTGAGTGAGGGAACATCTCATTGTACTCGCAGATCAGAAATCGAGAAGGCTTGTTACAAGACCCTCGCATGTCGCGCCGCACATGCGAGGGCCTTGAACATTTCTTTGTCTACAGTCTGCCACTAGCGGAATTTGCTGCCGGTACGTGGCAAGACTGGAAACTGAAGGTAGTCGTAGACCTCTTGCATTAGACAACTTGGTGCATCATTCTTCTTCGACAATGCCAAGCTGTTAAATATCTTCCACACTGAAGGCTGCTCACTGGTTTGAGGTTGCTGTTCGGCGCAACTTTCTTCGGGCGTGAGCTGTGTTGAGTCTGGTACATACTGAACCATTGTACTTAGTAGGAGCTCTCCAGTCTTTTTTTCTTTCTTGTTGTAGCAGATGTCTTTAAATCGAGGATCAAGGAAGGTGCCAAGGGCACGGCACCATAACGATATTCGGAAATTCGAAAAAAATTCGAAATATCTAAACTTGATTATTCGATTCGATTAAGGAATCCAAAAGAGCTAATATTCTGATTCGTTATTTGAAAATTGCGAATATTCGCACACCCCTAATAAAAAGGGTCTATAGTGCAGTGGGCGATCGTTGCAGGTGATGCCACAGCTTCGCTGTCCAACCACCTTCACAGCGTGGATTGGAGTCTTATTTTTTTCATTAGTACAGTTTTTTTTAAAAATTAGAATGCAGTAAAATAGTTACTTGCTTTTAAAACGTCCATCAAACTCTTTCATTTGTGGATAAGGGATAGCATTATTCAAGGAAATATATCGATCTCTAAATGGACACGGATATTATGTGATCTAAAAATTTGTTTTAACTATAATGTCGACTGAACATAGTTGAGCTGACATAAATATTAACCAAAGACGTCTAAAAGTTTGTGTAACGCGAAATCAAAGCAGCTCTTGTGAAAGAGGAGGGAGGGTATGCCCTTTCTCCTCCTTATCCTCTCGTCGTCCTCCACCTGCCCTCCTCCACATGTCCTACTCTTCCCTCCTCCTTCCCTCCTCCTCCTTGATATCCTCCCCTCCGCCAACACTTTCCCCGCTAGATTTAGCTGAAATTTGACGGCACGTGACCTCAACACCAAATCAGACGGTCAAAATGACGTCACACTACTTGGTGTCACGTCATCTATGAACAAATTCAGTCCGCTAGATTTAGCGAGAAAATTGACATCACGTGACCTCAAAAAGAATTCAATCACCCTCTAAATTTTGCTGGGAATTGAGTTGGTGTTGGGGTAACTTGACTACAATGTCCCCGCTACACTTAGCGCGGTTTCGCCAACGCCGACGCCGTCGGCGACTCCGACGTCGCGAAACGCGGAAACGGGCGCCTGAGAACTGCGCTATAAAAATCTGATAATGCAACGCGCGCAGCCACGTGTGTCACACGTGACGTCACACGTGGCAGCGTTCGTTGCATTATGAAATTTACCCGCTAAATATTGCGGAAAAATTTTCCCTCCAAACTTAGCGGAAAATGTTTCCGCACAATTTAGCCAAACACTTTCCCCCCAAAATTTAGAGGAAACTTTACCTGCCAAAATTAGTGAAAAATTGTTCCGCAAAAATTTAGCGGGTCGATACGGTCATGACGTAACAACCACGCGTGACGTCACGTGACACGTGACGCTACCGACTAGACCACGCACACACGGTTGAACGGCTTGGCGACGAGCACGTATTTATATGAGAAGGCTTTGAGAACGGAACCCGGTAACGCTATCGTGTTCCACTCTTAAAGGGTAAGTTTAAGCATCCCCTAAGTTTTGTTTAGAGTTTAAGTGTAAAAGGTTGCGAGGCATCGTGACACTCACTGGATGTATTTGCATTAAAACGTGTCTTGCCCAACGACAAGCTCGCTCTTAGCGGGTATATTTCGGTACAAATAAATTTAGTTTTATTTTAGCAAGTTAGTTCAGTCAGTGAAAGCAGAAAACAAGTTTTGCCTGCAGTGAATCACGTCCAGGTCATAAAGTATGTATACGAACCGGTTGAATGGCAAACTACATCCTTATATACACTATACAAAGGATGTTGACAGGAAAGGAGTGGGCCACAGGTGTCCGTTGATTTCCCGAGCAGTTCTAAAGCGCGCAAAATCTTCTTTGCGATGTCAAGCGTGCTTTGTCGGGGACGCTAACACTCCATTCCGCGTTTCAGGTACAAGGCACCAGCCCGGTTATTCATTTGTTGGATTACTGTTTTTGCATTTTTTGTAGTCCCTGAGGAATCGTTATCATATCGCCCCTCTCGTCAATCGGAGTGAGACCCTTATTTTGAAATCTAGGGGTTCGTACTGCATGCCACCGCGGCATATTAATAAAAAAAATTGGTTCTCCCTAAAGCGCAACAATAGCCAACTTGATCTACTCCATCATTGGGTTTTAAGAAAAATATAAATGAAATGAAATGGAAGTACCAAATGCATCTGTGCTTCTGGATGAATGATAACACCATCAGGTTTTAACTATTTCACAACTACATATTTAAATTCTGGAGTTTATATTTTGTTGCACGAATAGTAACAGTGGAATATAGTGTAGACTTTTTCCTAAAAAAAGCGACCCCCTGGAACAAGAAGGAACACGACGATATCTCGTTCGGCCGGGGCACGGTCTGTGCGAACGTGTGGAACCATAGCCTCCTCTACACTCACAAAGCCTGGCAGTTCGACGACGGAGCCACAGAGTGCCCGGTCGCAGACTTGGAGAGCGAGAATCTTGTAGCAGAGAGCATTTCTGCTATTCAGCGCACAATTTCTGCAGCGGCGAGGACTCGAAACCTGTTTTTCAAACCCGACGAGAAAAGAAGCGGTAGCGCGAAGAACGCGAGGAACACGAGGGGACATTCCATCGCTCGGGACGAATGTGTCTCGGCGTCTTGCCGCAGCGAAGCGCCCGTTACATGCATCTCCTCTCATCCGTTGTCAGTCGCACTTCCTTTTTAACTTTCGGCGGCCGCGTCTCGTGGCGATCTGCCAAGCTTCGTCAGCATAGAGGAGGCTATGGTAGAACTCGCAAGCCTGTGTGGCGACCGCGAACGTTCACGAGGAACTCGTTCTGGAGTAACCCGAACCGTTCTAAGAGTTAAACGTTCATTTTATTTCCTTTCACAAACGCGAGTAAGCGCTTCGATCTTCCGACATAGATTAAGTACAAAGATAACATCTTAGAAGTGGGATCCGAATCGACGATCGCCCGAAAAGAAGTATGAGCTTCATGATGCTTGATTATTACAAGCTTCCAAATGCGACCAGCTCAGCCGAAGCAGCCGGTCAAAGCGATGGACCGTCCGTGCGTGAACATTTTAAGGTGATTATGAAGAAAGATTGTCTCCTGAAGGACTAATTGCAACGCATGATTTCAACAATAAAGACGTCGTCAGCGGCGGCATGATCACTACGGCGTGACAACATTCCAAGTGATGCCCGACTTGAGCAAGAAAACTCAGAAATTTGGCAGTGAGATCGCGGCATCAGATCGTGAATTGGTGGTGAACCTGCGGAGAACGGCGACACTCCATAAATGGCCAACATAACTTCTGCTCGAGAGCGCCAAGTTTCATATCACGGGAGCCGCTAAGGATTGGCTATGCTCACGTAGTGCTGAAATTACCTCGTGGGAAGAGTTCGAGGACCATTTTTACTGAACGTTTGGCAGCCAGACGCGTGCTCCAGTCAACTGAGCTATGTTGTACTTTCGCTCCAGCAACGGAGTGAAAGTACAACAGCATATTTACTCTAAAGTTCGTTTGTGCAAGGAGGCGGGACTTGACTTCTGCAATACACATGAAAAAGTGATCACGTGCCTGCGTTCGAGGCAACTTAGCACGATGCTCTTGGGGAAAACCCATTGCGATGATGATGATCTGCTGCATGATATCCAAGAATGTGGGGGGATCGAACCCGAAAAGCAAGAGCGTTTGGCGTTCTACGTGACAAGAAAGAGATGACCGACGCGGTGAGCACCCAAGACCCAAACGTGAGATACGCAAGGAAAACTGGCGATGCAAGGAACACCACTGAAAAATGGCTTCCATTTTCGAATGAAAGAGGAGAACGCAAGTGCTACTAATGTAACCAGTACGGCCACATGGCACGGGACTGCCCCGAGTCAAAACGATCCTTGTGGTGCCTGCACTGCAACGGAACTGATTACACCCTAAGTCACTGTAGAGAGACGGCACATCCATAGCGCAATGAAGCAAACACAATGATTAAACAACTAAATGAAACAATGAAGGTTGGTGTTTTGCTGAAGCAAGTCATACTAAATGACAAGTTTTCCCTCAATGCACTCATTGACACGGGCAGCTCAGGCTGCCCGTGCCTGTTCATGTGGCACAGAACTTGTTCAGGAGTCAACACCCCTGTACGGTTTTGGAAACTGCAGCGTGCCTGTGTCTGGGAGCATTGGAGGACGCAGTGATGGCATAGAGATCGATGGCGTCCAAGCAAAGGACATTTCATTCTTGTTGTCCCGGATGAAGCCCAGTCCGTGGATTATTGGTCGGATGAACGTTTACTGAACTTGCCTATTCTACATATGCAAACGTCGGAGGCTGTTTTCGATTCTGGCGCTGGCGTGACTGCATGTTTGTGCACTTGGAGCCGTTCAAGCGCCATTGAAATTGAAATTGAAATTGAAATTGAAAGCAATGGAGGATTCCATTCTCCAGGAAGACTCGGTCAACTGACTCACACTGACGGCAGACAAAATGGTCACAGGCTGGTCATTTTCACACACTACGTGATGGATGTCCTGATCGACGTAACTCCCGGTGAGGTCACTGTACTTATATATCTTGCAAGTAATGGTGACATCGTCATCAGGAAATGAAAACAATTTGGGCGAGCCAAGCCAGTTGAGATCTTGGGGGCAGACATCAATGGCGCTCATGAACTCCACATTGAGCGCGACGAAAGCAAGGTGAGCGGAAACGAGCGACAACCCATCCAGGTGACAGAAGTTAACGTTGGACCCGCAGTAACAAAAGCGCAACAGTCCAAACTAGTAGAACTATTGAACAAATTCAAAGAGTGCTTCAAAATGACACGAAGTGAATTTGATTGCACTTCAGTCGTGGAAATGGACATTGTTGAAACTCCGGGCAGCATTCCTCTTTCTGTGCGACCATACCGTACGAATGCCGAAGGACGGGAAACAGTATGAAAGGTTGTTAAGGAGTGGTAAGAGCTCGGTGTGGTTACCGAGGCAACCTCCGATTATGTTGACCCTGTGCTAGTAGTGAAAAAAAAAATAGAGAATAGCGGATAGTGGTCAAATATAGCAGACTGAACGCCCAGGCAGGGAAGGAGAAGTATCCTTTGCCCAACATCGATGACCGGTTTAAGGACTTGCTGGAGCGACACTATACACGGTTCTGGATACTTGCATGTACCTTTAACAGAAGAAGCTAAGCGTCAGACTGCGCTAATCACACCAGATGAAACAGGCCAGTTCGAAAGGATGATGTTTAGCCTAACGAATGCACCAGCCATCTTCCAACGACTTATGTACCATGTCCTAGAGCCCTTAAGAGGAGAAGTGGCAATGTTTAACTGATATTATGTTCTCATTCAAGTGCAAGACTGGGGCGGCATGATTCACCAGTTACGACAAGTTTTGCAAGCTCTCAAGGATGCAAATTTCACCCTGGGCCTCAGAAACTGCGCGTTCACCAAAGATAGCGTGGACGTTCTGGGGTTTCGCTTGAGCGGAGAACAGATGCAGCCAGGCTTCGCCAAAATTAATGCAATCGGCGTGTTTTTCACTCTTCAGGAAGTGCGCGACGTAAGGCGATTCTTGGGACTGAGTGGATGTTTTTCGAAAATTTGTCCCTGAATATACTTTTATCGCCGAACACTTAACAAGACTGACAAAAAAGGCGCTGTTTACCAGTGCAAAACAGAGCAAGAAAACAGTTCTTAAGGCCTCGATGGACGCCTCACGTCGAAGCCCTGCGTTACAACTTTTTGACCCCAGGGCAGAGACCGAAATGCATACAGATGCTAGTTTGAAGGGGCTGGCAGGAATGTTGCTTCAACGAAATGACGCTATGTGGCGTCTTGTACAGTCTCCGGCAATATGAAAGACCCACTGGGAGCGCGTGGCCGAGGTGGTGGCTGGTGGGCGCTGCGAGCGCTCCGGGCAATTCCATTCTGCTTCGAGGGGAGGACGCTCACTTGGGGCTCGGCACAACCTGATAAGCGCGTTGCGCTTTAGCTGAGCCCGAGTGAGCGTCCTTCCCTCGAAGCAGAATGGAATTGCCCGGAGCGCTCGCAGCGCCCCGCCAGCCACCGCCTCGGCCACGCGCTCCCAGTGGGTCTTTCATATTGCCGGACAGTGTACACTGTGTGAGCAAGAATATCACTCAGGTTGAGAGCAAGTATCACTCAACAAGACTGGAACCCATGGCCATTGTTTGGTTAGTGGATTGACTGAGATCCCTACTCTCGGGCATTCACTTCACGGTGGTTACGGACTGTCAAACGCTTGCCTACTTGAATGCCCAGAAAACTCAGAAGCCTCGAATCACGCGTTGGTATCACCTCATCCAAGCATTTGACTTCACAATCAGGCACCGACCTGGTACCCACATGCTGCATGTTTACTCCCTGAGTCAGTAACCTATGGAAGGCTCGAGCGACACCATGGACAATCTTTTGGAAGGACGCTTCGAAGTGAGCGTGACTTGCAGCCTGGAGAATCAGATACTAGCCATACAAAAAATAGACGAGGAGATGCGCCAGCTGTTCGAGATTCTAGAGAAACCAAAAGACCTCCGTTCTAAGGAGGGCATCCCAAAGCTAGGGACTATTCCCTCACGTTTGGCAAGCTCATGCACACCATTTATCAGGACAAGCAGAGATCAATAAAGTTTTTGTTGCAAAAGGCAATGCCTAAATCGGTAGTCGTACAGTGCCACGATCTCTAATGTCATTATTCAGTGGACAGAACGGTCCCAAAGCTTCAAGAAAGATTTTGGTTTCCTTGGATGCGCATTTATGTGCGCAAGCACATCTCACTATGCTTTAAACGCATCTTTAAAAAGGTTCCCGGTGGAAGAAAGGAAGGACTCCTAAACCAAATCCCACCTGGAAAGCACTCCTTCGAGACACTGCACCTCGACCATATAAAACCATTTGTTCCAAGAAGCGTAACCAGCACCTCCTGGTTATTGTCGACAGCTTAACAAAGTCTTTGAACCTTTTTGCTACCCGTGATGCGTCATCCAAACATGTGTTGTGGGCGTTGGAGGAATTTATACTTGGAAGAAGTCTACCTGAAACCCTTATCACAGATACAAGAAGTGGTTTTACATCGAGAGCGATCAAAGTGTTGTGCACGAAACGAACCATAAAACACGTGCAAAACTCCTCACGACGTTCCCAGGCCAACGGTCAGGTCGAACAGTTAAATAGGACATGGCTCCCTGTCATCACAACAACCATGAAGGATCCCGACCATCGGGACTGGTACCTTAAACTCAAACCTGCAGAGTGCAGCCTGAGCAATGCGGTGAACAAGGAAACAGGGCAGGCACTCTTCGAATTGCTTCATGGATACAAGCCAAGCTTCGACGGAATTTCGCTACAGGAGCTAGCATTGGATGATGGAGCCACAAAAAGGATCCTAGCGAGCCGTGAGTGCATGTAAGGTGACGGTTGCTGGAAGAACAGGAAAGAAGCAAGCCGGCATATGATCGTCGGCACTACCCAGCAAAGCTGTATGACGGGGAGGAAGTTGTATTTAAAGGTGAGCAACACAACACACCGGACACCCAACGAAGACAGAATCAAAGTAATGAGGACCCTGGTAGTTACCCAGGTGTTGCCCGCAGACACCTATCGAATGGCAGAGCTCAACCAAAGTTCTGGGAGCCGGTTCGCAATGACAGTACACGTCTCCCTGTTAAAAGGATGGTCAACAACGACGTCGCCTTCGAAGATTTGGAAGGCAAGTTGTCCCCAGCTGTTACAAGGCCTACAAGGAAACGCACACTGTCTGCTAGACTTCGAGACTGCATAATGCGACGTTGGTTACTAATTTTTATTTGCGTGTGTGTTGCTTTATAACCTTAAAATTTGTGCGTCCCGAATGAAAAATCCATCAATGTAACCCTGTTTGGCAGTCAATGTTTTCTAGTGGACCGCTGACTGTGCCTGACTGTACGTCAAGCATGTCTGATTGGCCAACAAGTTACTCTGACCGACAGTCAAACTCCAGTCAGACTCCACTTGTTGGCTTTCTGGTGGTTTCCTGGTGGCAGTCGGCCGCCGCGAAATGCCGTCAAGGTTTCTTGGTGGCGATTCTGATTGTACATCGATTGTCTCTGACTGTACGTCAAAAAGCTTTGACGTGCAGACAGACGTACGGTCAGAGGACGTAAAGTTCGTTCGAATACCACTATTTCGTCAAATCTATGAATACGAAAAAATATCTATGCACGAGAAAACGATTTCGGGGCGTGAGCCCATAAAATCGCTGATGTTAGAGATATGACAAGCAGGGCACCCGACAACCCTGATCAGAAGCCCGCCGAACGCCGAACGCGCCACTTACTCCTTTACTTTCGCTTCGCCCGGCTTCGCCGAGCTTCCATGAATGATCGCTCTCGACTCGTTTTGTTTGCCCGCTTGCTCCAACCTGTCGATCCTGCCCGAGCTCTACAACGTCTTATGTTTTAGTAGAATTTCTCCTCGACAAGACCCAGTGTTTCGGGAGTTCCGACTATGTAAGGAACTTTAGCGGTGTAGTTGAAGACGACAAGGTGTACCAGGTCTACTGGGCCGGAGACGCGCGAACAAAAGGAGGGTTCTACGACGCGAAAGTACTCTACATGGCAGGTGAGTAGAACTGAAATACGGAGATTGATGTACGAGTGCTTTGCATAACATGCTGAAGGCTTAACTGCATATGGAGCCGAAGCATTCTTTAAAGCGATGCACTCATTGTCGGAACCTCGCGCTGCAATACTGCAATGCTCTTGACTCGGTCCGAGAGGTTTAGGCTAGAAAGTTTATACCTTTCTATCTGTTGTGGGCTATTGGCCTTACCGCTGTGTCGCAGCTCATTATTATTGTTTCATGAAGGGCGCAGACAAAAAGCATCCGCGAGCGTAGTTCAGATATGTCTGCTGCTCGCGTTCGTCCGTGGAAGCCAGGGCTGTCTGTCGTAGCATGCATGCTTGCTCTCTCGCTTCAACGGAGTCGCATACGTTTTGTGAATTAAAGTGTATACGGTCGTCCCGAAAGGTTCAGACATCGAGGGCGTTTTCTGAACGTAGTGTCTAGAGTACCGTCCGACGGCACTCTTGCAGAGCGTTCAAGTGCCGTCCGACGGCACTCTACTCACGCGTTCAAGTGCCGTGCGAAAGTCTCGTATACAACGAGGTCTCAAAACGAGTTTTTGAAGCTGCAGTGTAGCTCAGTGGTAAGACGTCTGCTTCATGAGCAAGCGGTCCCGGGTTCAATCCCCAGTGCTGGGTTACTTTTTTTATCTCTTGAACATTTTTTGGTGGCCTCGGCTTGTGAACCGTTTCATAGCCATCCAAGATGGCCAACTCGGAATGGGATCTTTTATATAAATGCTGCCCTTGCTGATGAAATTTTTTGGCAGTGGCAGTCAGACGTCATCTGATGGACCATCAGGGCACGTTCCACCAGGGCTGCTTGACTGGCAGTCAGTGTCCCAAATTACGTATCTTGATGGAATTTTTAATAGGGATATCTTCCTACTTAACGAGGGCGTTAAGGCTCCAGAATGGCCGAATGAAGATGTTTTCCTGAAACGAGCGACCCCCTGGACGAAGGAGGAAGACGACGATATCTCGTGCGGCCGGGGCACGGTCTGTTCGAACCTGTGTAACTCGTAATCCTGTGTGGCGACCGCAAGCGTTCAGGAGGAACTCGTAAGCCTGTGTGGCCATTCCATCCGTGCTAAAATTAAACGTCAATTTTATTTTATGTCACCAACGTGAATAAACCCTCTAGATCTTCCGACATGGATTAAAGTGACCATAAAATAACCTTTTACGTTTGCCAACTATCTTTTACATTAAACCTTTAATGTTCACTCAACGCCGACCAGGCATCCGCTTTCGTTTCGGGTTATTTATTTCAACACGAATGAAATATTGAGTTTTTTCTTCCTCTCCAAATCGCCGCACAACAAGCGGTGGCGTAATTCTGACGGTTGTGACGTGCTATGTTACTGGAACCGGAAGTTCTTTCAGGCAGCAGTAGAGTGGGAGCGTTAGCGGCTAGCTGGCGGTGTGCCGGTAGGTTCTACCACTGCGCTGACGGCGCCGATGCCACCGACATATTTTCTGAATCGGCGCCCCTCATCTCGGCGATAGCCAGTGATACATAACAGCTAATCGAAATTCAATTAGATATGTTGCGCTACACCGACAGCAAGGGACTGATCCCGTCGCCGGAATCGGCGATGGGACCAGTTCCTTGGTCTCCAGAGACCAGTCCCCGAAGACTCCAGTTACTCGTCGGAATCGGACAAATGAATGGCGACTCCAATGTACGAAATGTTCCAAGCATAGACGGTTGACCTCAGACCTGGGTTTCCACAAACCGATGAGCCTGCACCAGATGCTTTTACGTGGTTCACGAGTGGTAAGCGACGAAACTGCAGCCGTTTTTTTAAGCTCCGGACTGCAGAAACTAATTCAGGCACTTGCAACGAGCGCGTTAGTTACAACTTCGTCCGTTGTGACCGGAGCGACCGGAACAACTGCTTTGCGCCGCGCGTACCCTCCTGCCTGCAAACACTGCAAGAAGCGCAGCAGGTCTTCAGCACCATAGCCGCTTCTCCGCCACCGTTAGCCGTTTCCGCGGTATCACTAAAAAGTAGGGGACGCGCTGTCACTCACTGGGCTAGCAGAAATTGCACATAGTTCTCTATCGGCTCAAGCTTTATTAGTTTTTATTTCATCAAAATAGGCTCATAGGGCAGAGTGGATGAAAAAAGAAAAAGAAAAAGGTGCAGTTCGCGTTTTGGACGGCCACGACTTTAAAACACGGCTTTACTGATAGTACCAATTTCGCCACACGCCTTTTCTACGATTGCAAAATATGATGTTATCTTAGCAGAGCTATAGCAGCGTATAAATTTGATTTCGTGATCACATTGACGTTGCAAGCATTCAAAAATATTAACACTATTCACTTTTCTCGTGTAATGAAAACGCGTCAAGGTTCGCATATTTTATACACACCTTTAAATACAGTACGCACCAGTAATACCTTGAACTTGAGCACACGCATGGAATGCGCAAAATAAGAAATCCGTGCGATGTTCGAAAACACAAATGCTAAGAAAGCACCAGTGTAGTCCAAGTAAACAAAGACGACGGCACAAGCGTTTCTGCTGCCTTGAGGGTGCCGCCATTACATCGCCGTACGAGTAGATGGATCTTCCCTTCTAGGACGTGCTGGGATATCATCGCGACACACGACGAGAATTCAGTCAAGGATAGCGCTCTACGCGAGACTATGATCTTCCACCACACCGACACGTCAACGATCACCACGGACGCCATGTCTTTTCAGCAGAGAGCAGGAACAGCGCAGGCGCGGTCTTATCTTTCTCTTGCTTCGTTTACCACGCGATAGATGGCGCATAGCTCCTATCATTATAAACTTCGACAATTTCCGTCACATCGGTAATTATTCAGCAAAATGTGGATCAGAATACACTTTAACAAAAATGTGAAGAAACGTTCGCCGGCTATTTATTGTTTATGATCGCGGTGCTGATGAGGTAGGATCTTATCCAAAAGACGACGTGAATTTGGCTGACGTGCATTGGCATCCGCGGATGCATCTTTTTGAAGAGGCTTTGATATTTCTTTCTTTCGAAGCTTTCGAGCTTTCAAAGGAAAGAAGGTATGAAAGAGTCCGTTTTTTCTTTAAATGTTCAATAGCGAAAATTGTGTTTGGGCTTTGTACTTTTGTGTTATAGGTTTTCTTTTGGACACCTTTTATGACGTGCGGTGTGTAAAATTCAATTTTGAAAATCATTTGATGATTCCTTTAAGTACAAAGATAAGAATAGTTACACTGAAAAAAGTCTAAGCGTTCTTATATTTGAAAAAAAAATCGACTAGGGTTTGGATGGAGGCGCCTTGAAAAAATATAGTGTTTAACGTTTTATTTGTGTTGTTAGTAATAGGACTGGCGTAAGCGCAAAACAAGATTTCCTTGCAGCTTTGTCCCCCACTGCCCACCGAATTCAAAAGAAAGAAGCAAAAAAAGAAACTGGCGAAAGTGACTTTTTTGGCTGCACCAGGTGACCGTTGCTCGCCTTTAACTTGTTTAAAGATGTCGACACATGATGTCACGACGCGTTTGACAGGTAATAATAGTAATAATAATAATAATGGTAAAAATGGTAATAATAATAATTATATTAATAATAATATTAGTATTAATAATAATAATATAGCAATATTATTTCCTTAAAGTGTCAAATATTAACCACAAAAATCACCACAACCTGCCCTTTTGCAATTACAACGTTTTAGCGGAATTAGAAAATGTGCGCTTTAAATTCGACAGATTTTAGCCGGAAGCCAAATTCAAGAGATGAAGAAAAACTGTAGCAAGCAGCTTGTTAGTCAGTGTTTTATGTACTTCAGCTTTCCATGTAAGTAACAATGACAAGTGCAAAATATACGAAATTCATAATAAATCACTTATAAAAAAGTATTCAATAAGTGGAAATGCTTTCGCGTATAGTAGTGTGGTTGATGTGTATGTTGAAATTATTTCAGAAGTGCGATTGTGTGTTTTGCCTATACTTTAATATTCTTTTTATCATATATGTATCACTGTTTTGCTCGTTATTTATGCTGATATATTTACCTGGAATAGGGAGATTCGAGGAAAGTTTGGATGTCTGAGGTGGCAGTACTTCGTTAAATTCAAATTCGTTCCCGGCAGCGCTTTTGTTGTCTTATTTGCTGCTTCCAATGTAACATTTCTGCATTTTTGGTCTAATGTCCTGAAGGAAAATAGTTGCTCGTGAAAGAGGCCACCCAACAATCTACAAAAGCAACTTGAATTTAAATGTAAGGGTTGAGTACTGTAACCGTAGAATTCATAAAACGGAGTAATTTGCATAAGGATCACATGGGTTATTGATTTAATAATTTGTTATATTTTGATAAATTATACGCGCATGAGCTCTAAAAATAACCTAAAGCCGTTAGTCGGATCATTGTATGAATGTGCTCAGAAATCTAGATGGGATTACACCACGTCCATTTTAACTTTTACCCTTCTTGTTAAGACATGACAATATACACATTATTTAAATTTTGATACCAAGAAGAAAGTATTGACAGCAATCGTATTACCAAAGAATAAGTATAAGACTGTTACCATTTAATGGGCCCTTTCAAAACCCCATGAACTGAGATCGGAGGTCACCATTTTTGAGCACGAAGCATGTGATTGGATTCGAGGTCAAGCCGAGCGCTGACGCAGCATTCGTGCTCAATACGAGCTGTGCGGAGTTCACGACGAAGGCTGACCGAGTCCTCGTGTCCCAGAGATGCTCAGAGTATACGGCCGAAACAATTCCGGTCTTGGATAATTCGAGAAGTAGCGGCACGTTTCAAGTACGGTCGATCAGGTAAAGTGCAATGCAATCGAACATTTGTTATGCAACCATGGAACGTACCAAAGGGTCCGTGAACGTTGCATTTCTGATCAAAAGTACATGTTGGTATCTTAGTGACACGGATTCAAAATTTACTTTGGTAAAGAATGCAAGTGTAGTTCAGCATGCGAGTTAATTTGATACGCAATGGATGTAGAATGGTTTTCTTATACGGCGTGTGTGTGTGGCTTATAATTATGAATGTAAAGTTTGTGGAACTGGAAGTATTGAAGTATTTAAATATAGAAATGTTTGAGAAGTGGGAATTGAACCTGAACAAACTTAAATAAATGCGGAATTTATATTGGTGCTGAAATCTGAAAAGACCGTCAAAATTTCAAATACCAAAAACCGGAATGAAACTTATAACGAAAACCACTCGATGTCAGCTGCAGCTACGAAATCAAAAGCATCCGAAAGCTGATCAATACTGCCGAGCGCACAGCTGGCCGAGCAGGCAGCGCGCCTGTGGCCTAGTTACCGTCGTGATTGGTTCCCACGCAAGGGGCCACGGTTCGATTCCTGGCAGCGGATGCACATTCTTATTATATCTGTAATTTCAGTAAACTCGGGAACCCTGTCGCGTATTCGAGGTCCGAATGTTCTACGCGTCGGATGTTCTACGCCGAATGTTCTAGAAGTTCACAGTGTACTATCGCGTTCAAATGAAACGCGAACAGCGGAGCGCCTGGCCGTCGGTACATTCTTCGCCTCCTGGTGGCCTCTTGAAATTAATAAAACTGTGGATTGAGAGTGGGGCGCTGCGAGGGTGTGCGTTCTACCCCGGTGCGTTTGACCTCCCCCAGAAGAACCCAAACTTCGGCGCTGCTCCGGTGGTACGGTGGGAGTTCCTTCAGAGACACATTCGTCGGCTCGGCATAAGCCATGCGAGGAAGCTCGCCGCACGCAGCGTGACTAGGCTGCTAGCACGCGTGTCAGGTGCGCGCGTGCGAGGACCATAGCAGCGACATGCTTCTTGCTTTTCTTAATACGCGTTGTCATTTTCTTGTAAACAGTATAGCAGAAACTGTTCGAAATACGAGACGGAATAACAAGAGGGGACCAAGGACGGCTACTGACGCCTAAGTGAAGGTAATTACATGGTAAACTTGTTATGTATAGACCCCTTTCAAAAGTCACGTGCCGATTATAGAAGGTCGGAACCCCTGCACAATGGCGGAGCGACTGCATCGAAAGCGTGCAAGACATTCCATTAGATAGCGAACATCGGAGCGCGGCCAACACTACGAGCCGACGAGCCAATCAAACAGCGTCGAAAGTGCAACGTCACTGCGATCATCACCTTTGTCTGTGGGTGTGTTTTTTCCAGTGTGCCGTGATGTTGAGGTTCTAGTCCGCCATTGTGCAGGGATTTCACAGCTGCCAACAGAGTACCGTATTTTGCAAGGGGTCTATCAGCCCCAGCGCTCGCCCCGTGTCCGCCTAAGTTCTTGTATCTCGTGTGTGGTGCTGGAATTGCGAAAATGCATGTCCACCAGCTCCTACATTCACCAAACATTTTAACCGAAATGCAGTAGTTGTGTCACTGACGTTTTGCAGGTAGTCAGAATCTCGTTCAACGCACTCATTAAATTATCATGCCGTGTGCCAGAAGCGTGAAATAGAAGTTAAATCAGTTCGTTCGTGCACGGAAAACCCGGTGAGCTTGATGGACGTCAGTTATCAGAAACACACAGACGTTCTCGTGAAGGACCTGAGCGCATGGCTCCTGAAAAATAGTAAAACGGCGTGGACGCGAAATGACATGTCTTTTGCCAGGAAGCATTTGTGCAAACAAAAATAATGAACAAGAGAACACAAATGCTGCTAACCGGCAAAGGCTGACGCCTCAGGCAGTGCCACAGCAGAAGCTGTCTGGGCCGGCTTGCTTTCGTTGTTGCATTTCACTCGCTGTACAGAGGGATCATGACGCTCGACTGGCCACTCCAGGCAGCCGACGTGCACGTCATAGAAAATGCCTGGGGGGCAATGAAGAAGGCCCTTTCCCAACGAGTTCTGCAGAGGGGATCGGCGGACGTCTTGTGGTCGATGGTCGAGGCTGAGTAGGAGCGGCTGCGACATTCGAACTTGGTATCCCTCCTGATGAAAGGTCTACCTCGTCGGATGTCTGCCGTTGTGGACGCTGAAGGCCACTTCAGGAAGTATTAATTGCCTCTTCCCCAAGACGAGCTCGTGAAATACAACAACGAAAGTAAGCAGGTCTAGACAGCTACTGCTGCGGAGCAGCCTGAGGCGTCAGCCTTTGCCGGTTGCAGTGTTCGTGTTCCCTTGTTGTTCAATATTTATCTTTTGCACATATGCTCCCTGGCAATAAACATGCCATTTCTCGTCCACGCTGTTTGACTATTTTCAGAAGCCATGCGCTCTAAATCCTTCATGGGGAAGCCTGCGTGGTTCTGATAACTGACGTCAATCAATCTCCACAGGTATTCCGTGCACGAACGAACTGTTTCAACTTCTGTTACACACTTCCGACACACGAGGTGATAATTTAACCAGAGCCTGGCTGCCTCAAAAATATCAATGACGCAGTTACTGCATTTCGTTAAAATGTTTTGAGGAACACGGGAGCTGGCGGACCTGCGTTTTGACACTCACAAATCCGCACACGAGAAACAAGAACTAAAGGAGACACACGACGAGGGCTGGGAGTTGATACATAAAAGGTTCCAAAGTAATTCACTTCACGTAGGCGTCAGCAGCCATCCTTGTTCCCCTCTTGTTATTCTGTTTCGAATTTCGCACTGTTTCTGCTATACAGTTCACAACAAAATGACAACACATATTGAGAAGAAAAAAAACTGCGCAAGTTAGGAGGGAGCATGACGCAGCAAAAATGTTCCAAGGACGCGCGCGGGGGGGGCGTGCGCAAGCAGCCTGCTCCTGCTGCAAGCGGCGTGCTTCCTCCCATGGTTCATGCCGAGCCAACGAAAGTGGCAAGTGGCTGTGACGGAACTTCCAGCGCACCACCGGCGCAGCGTCAAAGTTTGGGTTGTGCTGGGCGAGGGTCAGACACATCTGAATTAGAGGCACACACTCGCAGCGCCATACTCTCCAACCCGCAGTTTTATCAGTTTCAATAGGCCTCCAGGAGGCGCAGCATGGACCGACGGCCAGGCGCTCCGCCGTTCGCATCTCATTTGAACGCGATAATACATAAGGGGCGCCGCTTGACGAGCTGCAGTCAGTCTCGCCCCAGCGTTCGATCTATGCTGTTTCGCTGACATCGACGTTTGCGACGCTAACCTTCTATTTTGTTTTGAGCACAAGTTCCCCCCATGAATTGTTTAATTAACTTCAGTTTTCGTCGCCTCATCACTTGCCATTCGCGACATTTTTGGTGGAGGTACGGGGTATCGTATTCTATGCCCGTGAAGTGTACCCCTCCAAAAACGCCCCAGCCAAGTGATGGGCTCAGCTCCCGGCAGGCTACCCTTTGCAGAAGACTCCATCGCCCGAGCGAACCGCCGTACCAAAGGCCAACTCCAATGACATGCTTCAAAAAGCTGACGCACTCTGTCATAAGGGGAACAACTGGGGACCTAATTCATAGCTATTTGTCTGGACGATCCCAATATGTAAAAATCAATGAGTAAGAATAGCATATGGTTTGCCTCAGGGGTCAATTAGTAGGACCATTACGTTTTCTGTTATACATAAACTGTATAGTGAACATTCGGCAAACTTCAGATATTATGCTTTATGCAGACGACACCAATGTTTTTTTACGGATAAGGGTCTCAGTGTAATAGAAGGTTTATCAAACATCTGGTTACTTAGAACTTGCACTGTGGGTAGAGTCTAGTCAAATAAAATGGAATATTAACAAAACTAAATTGGTCATTTTACGACTGTGCATAAGCAATTGTGTATAACTTCTCGGTACAATTTAGAAACTCACAATTAGAAAGAGTATCCCTCTAAAAGTTTTAGGTGTCTGGTTTCAAGAAACTTAAGCTCGACAGATTACATCTATCCTATTCGCTCTAGCATATCCAGATCTATTGGAATCTTATATAAGCTTAAACATCTCCTTCCCTGTTGGCTTAAGTGCCAAATCTACTACAGTCTTATACAATCTCATTTACGTTACTGCTAACTAGTTTGGAGAACCACAACGAAAACAAATCTAAACAGCCTGTTCAGCCTAAAAAAAAAAAGCTGTTCGTTGCATCGGAAATTTTTACTATTTCGATCATTTAGCCCTATATTTGGCAAAATATCGAATTTTAGATATCCATCAGCTCTTTTTAATAAAACTTGCGATGATAATATACCGTGAGTAAAGCGAGCTACCAAAATGAATTTTGTGAGATCTACCACCTCAATGCAACACAATATATTCTAAGAAATTAAATATCTTGCCGTACTCTTGCCACACCGACACCTTTGCTTTTTCTTTCTTTCCGAAAACCATAGAAGAGTGGGAATAGGTTGCCGAAAGATGTCGCTTGCGGCAAATTTGTTTTTTTGAATTTTCAATTGTGTAGTGTTTTTATAGACAGTGTGTTTTTATTTAATTTCAATATTGATCCATAGAAAGTGTTTTGTTTTTTTGTTTGTTTTTGTGTATTACTTGTGTTCTAAAACAAAAGTGTTTGTATGAAACCCACCCCTGCAATAATGCCTCACGGCGAGGCAGGTTTTTTTCTGTAAATAAAAAAAAATACACAAAGCCCTAAATATGGACAAATTATGGCTCGAAAGCTCTAGCATATAATATACCACAGCTTTTGAATGATCATCCAACTGTTCTTGAATTAAATAAGAATGCTACTTCTCTTCTTGCCTTCAAAAGTAACATGAAACGTTATATTTTACAATAAGCCACAGCGTATAAATAACGTATGTAATCAGCACTGACCCCAGTTATTTGTGTTATTATTCGCTTGAAAGCTCCTAGCTCCTGCCAAGTTCTACTCTGCTCCTTGTGTGGTTTAATTAATTAACTCTTCTGTAGAAAACGTGTTTCGTGCCTACTTGGCACAGTGAAATGTCGTCTGATAAGATTTATTGTCGTTTTTACTTGTGTTCTATTGTTCATTTCTAGTTTATTTTGACTACCTGCTTAGCAGTGGATATATAGAGTGGTGGGGCCTCGTGAGGCAAATTCGTTTACCTTTTGCCCCTCTACCGGAGACTCAAGCAGTCCAAGTAAAGATTATTATTAGTATAGTACTACCATTGTTCAGGCTTTTCGGAAGATTTTGTCATTATCGGGCCTAAAAGTGTCATACGACTAGTGAGGGATGAAAAAATAAATACTTGCGTGCGTTCTGATTAGAATTATATGTTTTTTTCTAAAGCTGCTGCCAGTTTTTAGCTTTAAATTATTTTTATAAGGGCCTCATCTTACGAAATAAACCTTGAACCGCGAGTATTTCATTGGTGAATACCGCGTTTCTCAATGTGGTAAAAGTTTTGACCAGATATCTGACCATTCCTGCAAAAAGTGTGTGTTAGAGTGATGCGCAACTTCTTAGCATGTTTAACTATGCCTTAACCTAGTCGTAGAGGAAGGAAACGAATGTGTTTGCTTGCGAACTTTCTTACGTATACGTTTAACTATACTCTGCTTCGTTTCACGAACAATTGCGGTGGACAGAACAAGGTATCGAAGCACACATATTGCTGTGTGACAGTGTCACGTGACTTTTCGTAGAGTCGCAACCACGCGCGGGTGCGAAGTAACGTGTTACGTTCTAAGGACAGGATTGGCTGGCATGACTCGTCTCGGCTGCGCTTCTTCGTAAAGGGATATGGAGTTTACCTAATTGAAGGTCATTATTTGCCTTTTTGTATCCGCACACTAGGTGTTCGAAAGCACACTGATTTGAATGTTCAAGATGGTTGAAATACTAACCTGAATTTCTTGACTGCTCGTGGCTTTAAACTCCCTGCCGTTTTCCAGAACGTAAATGCGGTTAGTGCCGCATCAAACGAGGTTCATGTCGAATGGTACATATGATATCAATACTTCATTGAACGACATTGGAAATATGCTTGATGTATGCACAGCATCAGCAATCACATTTTGTGTTGTTTAGAACTCTTCTCGTCCTTCCAATGAAAGCACTCCACTACTAAATATTTCTAACATGTGCACCCTCCCAGCTTTGGCGCCAGCCGGGTTATATGTTTTTATACAACTAAGCAAGGGGTACTGCTTCGGTTTTTAGAATCCCATCTCAAGCGTGCGGATCATTGGTTTCGCTTTCTTAAATATCGATAGCTCTGTCTCACGTGTAATAATTGTTGTACTCCGTCCGCTTTTAAATTGACAAGTTGGTGAATGAGGCGTCCTCGATGGATCAGTCAACCGTCAATGTTGCACCACGTGATCATTACACTTAAACAAAAGCGGCGTCAGGCAATAAAATGCAGGACGGTGATTAGTTCGGCGAGCACGTAGCTTCCACCGCTCTGTCCAATTAGCAGCAAGTGAAGTATAGCTATGTACGATTAAATTTATTCCACTGAAGATTGAAAGGAAAATCACATTTCCCTACCAGTTTTCTAGAAAGGCAAGACATCAGAAACAGCACAAGAACACCGGTCTAAAGAGATAGAAGTGTATGTTTAGTACCTTTGGTTGGCGCCTGTAATGTAGACTTTGGTCAGCACAATTGTCTAATCAGATTGTTAAATGTTGGCTCTTGCTTGTTCCTTACCCGATAAATTCCTTCATCTGTTTAAGTGAACAATTTGAGAAGTGCCCATTATTGTTCCCATGGGCATAAGGTGACATCATGTACCCATTAGAAGGGCAATTGTATTCTGTCATATTGTACATTTTCTTGAAAGGATCTTCTCCATCGTGAGTGGCTCCAAGTCTGCGAAATTATAAAATGTGCAATTAGTATGCGAACACGTTAATATTATATGATCTAAAAATAAAGGTGGATGTGGATTGCCTTCAACAGTAACATGAAACGTTATATTTTACAATAGGCCATAGCGTATAAATAGCCTCAAACTATGAGCCTGAGAGTCACGTGTGTTACAATGTAATATAGTTAGCACTGGCTACTAACTGATTGATTTTATGCATCTTAATATTTAATGTGTCAACGTTTGACAAGGCAAGCATATACTTACGTATGCGCAAGCTCATGTGCTATTATTTGAACTAAGGTGTACAAGGGTGGTGTATCCTCCACAATCGCAACGCGCCTGTCTTTACTGCAGAGACCTCGAAATTTCGCTTGCCCTAAAAAACAAAAAAGTCGGGTCACTTAAGACAGTAGGTAATTTATTCGCAATATTCAGCGAATCATTGCAATCAGTTTATTGTTGTCATTTTGGCAGGGATGATGTTTATGTAAATTTTAATAAACAGTGAAAGTGACAAAGTGATTTGAGGATGCGAAATCTTTACTTAGTAAACGCGTAATTGTAACCCTTTGCTCAATTTTTGGTTGGTTACTTGGCATATGGCGGCAGAACTGAGGCAGTTTTAAGCCAAGTCTATGTTTTTTTGTTTGTATTTTGAAGCTTTTTATTCCATATACGCGTATACGTATTGTTAGGTTACAGAAAGATAAATATCAGAGAAAGCTCTTTATAATAACAATTTTATATTTTATTTTGGCGCAGCTGTGTTTCCTTTCTTTCTTCAGACTAATTTTGTCAAGCATACTTCATGCAGTTCAATATTAGATCAACCACTGATAAAGCATATCTCGCTGTCGAGTCCCGCAAAAAAACATAAAAAACGTGTATATTGCCACGCTTGTCGGAGAGCGAGCGAGTGCGTGGCCGATTGGTTACCGCGCTTGACTTTTGCGGGGAGTCCCAGGGTTCGATTCTTGGAGGTTACGCGTCTTTTATTTATTTTTTCAGTTTAGTGTTGTGGTAAATTCAAGAAGCCTGTTGCTTGTTCGAGGTACGAATGTTCTAGTCGCCGAACCTTCTACACCACATGATTGTTCCAGAAGTCAACGCGTGTACATAAGGGACTCTGCGTGCCTAGCAGCCGCAGTCAGTCTCGCCCCAGCACTCGATCCTGCGGTTTCGCCGAATCCGACGCCTGCGACGCTAACCTTTCTCTATTTTGTTTTGGGCACAAGTTCGCCCCATTAAACGCTTAGTTTTTTTCGAAGCCTCTTCACCTGCCGTTCGCGACAATATTCCCAGAACTGATGGTTAACTATAAGTGTTGCCGCTGGCCACCTAACAATGTATCTTGAAATGATGGAAAGCTGACCGGTTTGAAACAAATTTCGAGCTCGTGCATTGTATACTGCGTCCTTTGTACTACCTCTGGGATCTCTATAAACGTTGAGCATAAAGTAATTCTATGGTTAGGAACAATCTTATTCTACAACTATGACATAATTTCTGGTGTTATGACTCCTTCACATACGCGGAAAACAATCATGCAGCGGAACAAATTTACTGAACAAAAAAACATCGCGCCGTTCGCATTTTTTGCCACCCATCGTGTTATTGTGGCTCCGGCCTCTCGCGAACAACAAAGCAGACTGCCCCTGGCTCGAGCAGTTTTCGAGAAACTGCACTCACAGGCTTTCTCTTGTAGTGACGCTGCGTTCAACGCTATCGCTGCCTGCAACGCTAGCACGCAGTGCCGAGCAAATGCCCTACGGTCTTGTCGAAACATGGATGTAATAATAAAATAAGGAGAAAACGAAGATAACTTGTGTACGTACCACTAACGACAACTTTATTCCGCAGACATTTTTTCTGGGCACTGCCTTTGTTGTTCAGATGCCTCTTGTCAAAGAAGGTTGAATAAAAATTCCTTCGAGATTTTATGCCGTCACAACGATCGCAGCGAGACGACGCCATTTGCCCAACTTGGGAACCTTGACAACTTCGGCGGCAACCCCAAAAACTAGCGCGGCGCGGCCACGATGTGACGTCAGCACACGTCATTTCTTTTGCTTTCTGATTGGCTACGGCTGCACGAAAACCTTCCCGCGTGTCAAGAAAAAATTTCCATGACCGATTGCTCTCGCGGCGTCAGCGGCGAGCCAATTTCGCTGCCTCGCGTCACATTTCGCTTCGCCTGCAGACTCACAAGTCTGAAGGTGCGACTATATAGGCTGAGTCATCGATATTTGCTTTCATTAGGGTGGCACTGCCAGCACATGTTTCAATATGGCGTTTATAAAAAAGAATGCGCAATCGTTTTTTTTTTAAACACGGAAGCGAATTGTTGGTTACAGTTCTTAGCAGTTTAGAGATGAGTATATATATAGAAGGTATGCGCCAGAGGTTTATAAAGAGATTGACAGTTTATAAAGATATTGGCAGTATCAGTGAAATTCACGTAACCATTAGGCCTAGTGGGAATAAAATCACTGTTGACGCCATGCCGAACATTTTTCAACCTAGTCCTGAGAATTCAAATAGAAGATGATGCATAAAATGAGTAGGGTCAGCCCATACCAATTTTTGACTGTCGTTGAAATGTAACAAGCACTTTAGTATTATAACGCACCGAGGCACCCGCGTTTTTCTTTACTTAAGACCTTTTACATGCAGCTTCCTGCACGTAAAAAGTCTTAAGTAAAAGAAAAAAGACTCAGGTGCCTTGATGTGTTATAAATACTAAATACTAAAATCCTTCCGACACGTTATGTTTTTGAGTGATTTTTCTAGACGCATTAAAGTTTAGGACGACGTATAGGACGACGTCTTAGAGGTGGACGCCCAATACGGAGTCTAGGACGACCTCTAGGACGACCTCGAAGACAACGTCAAGAACGACGTCCAGGATTACGCCAAGGACGGCCTCTCGGACGACCTGAAGGACGACGTGGAGGGCGACATCTAGGACGACTTCTTGGACGACCTCTAGGAGAACCTTAAGACAACGTCTAGGACGACGTCGATAACGACGCCTAAAGGGCGACGTCTGGAACGACGTCGAGAACGACGCCTAGAGGACGACGTCTAGAACAACCTCTAGGACGACGTCAAGAGCGATTTCTAGGACTTTTAGGACGGCCTCAAAGACGACGTCGAGAACGATGCTTAGAAGACGACATCTAGGACGACCTCTGCGACGACCTCAAGGACGACGCCTAGAGAACGACGTCTAGGACGACATCTAGACGATCTCAAGGGCGACGCCAAGGTGGCGTCGTCCTTGAGCATACGATTGGAGCGGCTTGGTTGTTGACGTATTTTTATGGTTATTTTTCGTGCACAACGGCGTCGCTTTTCCCCCAATGGGACAAGTAAGGCTTCCCCTTAATTCAGTGTCACACTTTTAGTATAAAGAGGCCGTCTCATTGAAACTGAGAGCGAAAAGCGCGCAGAACGCACAACCTCAAAGTGAGGACAAAGGTTGTTCTGCAAGTAGCCTGGGGTTGATCCCGAGTTTATAAAACCAGTGGCGCAGTATTTTTGCAATGAGTGGTTGCAGCTACAATGCGTCCAAAACGACAATTGGGAGGGGTGTTTATGTGTGTTCTTCAGTCTTATCGTCGCACTTTCCACGACAACGTTTACACCATGTTGGCGCAAATCAGATTTCTTTTCGTAGAACGCAACTGCGAGGACCTATTTTGACGTGAGGCTACCAATAACTAGTTAAAGGATGTGTGATAAGATTAATACTAATATTAATTATTAAACGCAAGATGATTATTTTTAGTAAAAATTATGCGACAATCAATCTTCAGATGCTCACAGTGGTCAAAAATATTAGTGGTCACAAAATTCGCATTTTTATTAATCTATTTTAAAATTTGTGTAAAAACAAAAAAGTCGGCGTCTTTATTCCTTATTGATTTTCCACCTGTTAAGTTTGCTGTAATTACTGTAAAAATGTGCTAATACCACAATATCTATAGTATACATAAAGAAAGCTCCCTTTGATTGTCATTGTTAAGTCAAAACAGGAGCGCCGAAATTGAGAATGAATCTGTCTTCAATCATTGCAGTAGAAGATGTCATGTTTCACGTAGAAATACAGAAGTCGTTACTCGCCTAACACATAGTTGTAAACGACGTTATTGAAGTTATCTGCAAGGTCCACCCTGAAAATAAAATAGACGAAAAAAATTTGTCATGTATAAAAAGCTAGCTCAATAAGGCGGAGGCATTTGTATAGTAACATCTGGTCGGCACAAACATGTTTTAGTATGAACATGCTTGTATAGAAGCTCGAATTGATAATATATCTAGTCATAAGAAAGTAGGGTTTAGATAATTAGTCAATATTTTGTATAAAACAAAAAAAAATAAGGCTCACATAATGAACACTTGTGCGTGTCTACATTTGCAAGAATGTAGCGTCAGTGGAGAACAAATGGCAGAAAGGCCGGGACAGCGGAAGAGGGCGCAAGATTAGACTATAAGAATGATGCGCGAGATTGGTTTAAGAACAGTTAATCCGTAACAGCTGAGTTATTATTAAAATACAAAACACCCCATTTAAGCAAGATACACTACAAAATATGTGGGAACGTTTCTCGCGCTTTGAAGGTAATGTGTTGATGTCATGAAGGTAAGATATCCTGCCTTTATGACATAAATATTAGAAAATCTTGCTCTTGCGCCTAATGACTGATACTGTTTTTGATACTCTGGTATTTGTAGAAATACATATTTCTCCAAAGGTTGCTAGCGCCGCTATAGTTACAAAAATAGGTCAAGAACTTGTAAACGGTCTACTCAAGACAGTTATAACATATTGAAGAAAACTGAGTCTCCTTGTAAGCAGAGTTGAGAAAATGAAAGTGCATTCTTATCAGTTGGCTTGAGAAATACCCAAAATGTTCTTGCGATGTCTAAAACATACAGACAGAAAAACATTTTCATCGGGCTTGACACATACTTTGGGAATTAAGTGTATATGCCAAGCAACTTACATAACAGACATTTAAAAGCAAGCTTAAATGACAAAAAATTATCGACATTTTTGTTAGTTAAACAAAAAATAGTGTTTTGTATAATTATTATAATATAATTTCAACGTATTTAGGCACAAAAAATCTGCTCTGCCATGGAAATAAGTGGTTGATAAAAAGTTTCTAACAGTGTCTTGTTTTTGCGGTTACCACAATTATAGCGGCCTTTATCGGCTGCTATAAATAGTCGGTTACTCAAACATTCACACGCTCAATGGGCATTCAGCACAGGCTGCCACGTGATCTGGAGCCAGTCATATGCCGCCAATCTTTCTCATAGCTACGCGCTGGGGTTGACAACGCACCGGGCACGCGCTGAGTTCGATACCTTGTTAAGGTTCCCGTTGTCGCAGCGATTGGGCACGAGTCACTAGTCGAACGCAAGTAAAGCCATTGATTGTAACGAACCCAAACCCAATGTTTACGCAGTGCCCGTATCAGCCGCATCTATATATCGTCACCGCGGGGATCGGAGAGCTTGATGACGAAATTTCGAGGTCGCAATGTTGACAGCGCCAACAGTGCGGTCTCCAGAACTTCGTCGTCAAGTTTTGCGAAGAGACTGAAAGAAAACTTAAGCTTTTATGCTTTATGACAGTTCCAGTGCTTTGTGCTTTATGGTAGTCTTTTGTGCCAGCCTTCATGCCAGTAACATTGCGTTCGAATATATTTTTGTCCCACTAGGATCAGTAAGCTTGTGAAAAGTGAGAAACATTCCCACTTAATATTGTTGCACGATCCATTGAGCACATTACTTTGAATCTACAGTAAAACTATATACTCTCGTATAGGCTTTTAGCGGTATAGCGCCCATTAATTTGACAGTATCGGGCTATCTTGGTGTTGCTACGGAAACGCCATAAGGAAACTAGGGAAGAATTATCATAAGATGTAAACGCGGCCTATAAACACCTAAAAGATTTATAAAACACGCATTAAATAAAATCGAGGGACACCTAAGCACTTCTTATGAGTTCAGAAAGCGAAAGCATGAATGTCGTTCTTCCGCTGGCTTAGTTCGTCTGCAGCGTACTGGCGTGGACAGCCACATATCGCTACTGCCGAGCTTGCGGACGAAGGCCGAGCGCGCTCTCTCGTGAAGTCGCCGCGCCACGCTGACATCGGCCATGCAGCCGCTCCGGAGTCTGTTTGAGCGGGCTCTGGGCGGTCCCGCAGCCAGCCACTTCCTTTTACCGGCGCGCTGCAGCGCGAGACTCTCTGTAGAGGCTCCCTACGGGAGCCAGAGTTGCGCGTTTCTCCCTGTAGCGCTGGCTTTCCTGCACGGCATTCGGAGTCTGCTCCTCACGGGACTGAATTTGACGAATAGCGGCGCCGCGCTCAAAAGCAGGGGAACGTACGGCGGGGCGCGTGCAACGTGTAAGTTCCTGCACGACATTTGAGTCTCCTCCTCGCGTTATCGGATCTCGGGGAATAGCGGCGCGGTGGCGCGTGGAAAACAAACGCGCAACTTGTGTATGGTGTCTCTGTTGTTGATGGGAATTTTAGTCAGTGTAGTGCCACTGCACTGACTAAATCTGCTAGCTTGGGATGTGCATTATGCAGCACGGATACAAGACCGCATGTTGGTATGATGTTGAGCCCGATCAAAACTGTCAGTGGTGGGCATTGAGCCCAGGATCCCCGGGTCTTGCATCGCGAGCTTTCGCTCCACGAGCGCCGAGCCGTTTCAGCGTAACACCAGAGGCAACCGAAGCTATGAGCAGACTTGTACGTAATCGGTTACAAGTGACGAAATTACTTGTAATGTAATCGTTCATCAGTAATTTTGTAAGGTAACAATTGCATATTTTCGAAGGTAATTGTAAAGTAATTATCTTACTTTTTACGTGAGGAAACTATTGTAATTTATAAGATTTTCATTTTCATTTAGGTAGGAAAAAAACTTGAATTTTAAAATTTAACAAAAAAGTTCGTTATTATTTTTTGGAGGTATGTGTATGCGTTAACTCTCGTCCACACACTTGCAACCGAGTAGGACCTGCTCATACGAGATCGGTTTTTAAGCGTCTTGTGACAGCTTAGGACCAGCTCACGCGGCAGCGCATCCGGTCCTAATCCGTCGCAACAGGTTTAAAACCGGTCTCGTATCAGTCGGTACGACTTGGTTGCAAGTGGGTGAACGGGCCTTCACCAGTCCGGAATTAAACTAGCACCTTAACTTGCAGAACGTTGCGTTCTGTAAGTTCTGTAGGCTGTGATTCTTGAGATGCTAAAATCCTTTCTTCACGTCAGATTAAATCTCGACTCCAATCTTTTTTTTATATTTTTGCTTGGTTGCCTGCAAATCGTAACTCGTCGACTTGCTCGCCCACAGTGAACAACGAAGCACACTGATACAAAGCTATGGATGCTGCGTGCAAGCAATGTTAGGTAAACACCAAAAATAAAAGTTCTTTTTTTTTTGAAAGATAGATGGTTAAAGCGCGCAGGAGCTGGTGTAGCGGATCTGAGCGCGCCTTCCCCTTTTGTCCCTTCACTTTTTTTTTTTTTTGCTACCCTCTGTCTAAGAGAGAGACAAAGAGAGAGAGAGAGAGAGAGAGAGAGAGAAATAGCTTGACTCTGTATGAATTTCAGGGACGAAGATAATTCACACTGGCGACAAAAGCGATGCTTGGGGGAGCCGTGTTTATGTCACAGCATCTCAATGGGCAAACCGGATATCGTAGATGACGTTTTGAGTGTCGAACGGGTCGGAGAGGCTTTGCGGATGCGTTGTTTTCTATCCGCTCAGTCCCGCGTCCAGGTTGCAGCACCTATTTGGAAAAAGGTGAACTGGAAAGGTGCACAGCGCGGCGGACGATATCTTCACATTGAAACGAGGGAAGGTATCCGATGAGACTTTTCAGTTGCTCAAGGTAACAAGAATGTAAGTGCCGGCAGCAATAAATGCTTTCATACTACTTCTGTTTCGTCTTATCTTATGTCTTATCCTCAACTTTAACTTTATTCTCTTATAACTCTGAGGTTGAAAGTAACGCCGCGAAAGTAACGGATTACTTTTTGAAGTAACGGTCACTCACTTTTATGGAAGTGTTAATGTGACTCTAATTAGTTACAATTTAGCCATGGGTAATTGTAAATGTTATTTCTTACTTTTTTAGTAACGTGGACGAATCTGGCTTCGAGCTAGTAAGACCAATAATGATGCGTTAAAACAGCAAGTCTCCGGGCCTTTTTTGTTTAATATCGGTTGAGCGATGATAGAGCACATACAAAAACATGACGACGGCCATGATGACGGCGCGCTTTTGACGCAGTCTGATTGGTCCCCTCAGCTCGTAGCGTTTGCTGCGTTTGGGCTTCATGTGAAATGAAGTATTTTGCTACTTTCACAATTATCTGAGGCTACGATCCCCCGCGCAGACACATAGCATGATTGAAACGAGTTTTGCGTCGGCGTTCAGCTGTGACTCGAGATTAGTTGCACGGATCTGGCTGTAATCAGTGGCCATATTATGGGAACCCTCGATTGTGCTTGACTGCGTTTCACAAAGGGCTAACAGTGCTGAGGTATCTTTTGCTTCATGACGTTAGATGGACAATCTTATGAACATATCCCAAACCGGATTTAAAACTCCTCACGTTTTCCCACCATTTAGAGTAAATATGGTCTACGCGTTTGACATCCATTTCGTGTATGCTATTGTCGAACCTTCTACTTAAACTAATGAAAAAGTTTACATTACTTAACAAATGTTTCACATATCTGGCCCATATATAAACTCACAAAACGCCAGCGCAGCCTCTTTATTTTAATGCTGCTGAGAAATTGCTTGAGCTATTGGATCCTCATTGTATCAGTTTAGAAACTTTGTCTACAATACACAGATTTATTTACTTCTTTCGGACTTCGTTGAAAGGGTATAGGACAATATTCAACTTACGATGTGACGAAAACTGTAATATCCTCGCTACTGTTTCCATACAGCTCTACAGTTTTGTTAATCATCCTGACTGGGTCCATGTAAGTTTTGGTTGAACGGCTGGGGCATTCCACATCATAGCTGAAGAATACCTCATCAAAACGAGGATCCTAGAAATCGCAACGAAAATGAAGTTATTGTTTGAAGTCAGTGACTGCAGTAAAAAAATAAACCAGGTATACACAATAAGCACGTACCGCTACTTCAACAGTGGTTAGCAGGAACTGGACCGTTGGATCTGATGTGTCTTCATACCGAATGTTTACCTACGAAATTTAATGCATTGAAATCCTCAGCGAGCCTGTGATTTGCAACAAGTTACAATAAAATGAGCCAATAATTTCTATGAATAAAGATGTAGTTTTCGGCTTTGACGTTTTAGTTGATTACAGTGCTACTGCCCTACTGGCAGGAACGCAGCGCGAGCTCCAGTCCATGTACGCATGGTTTTAGGATTTTAGTAAACCTACGTAGGCGCAAGTTCGTCTGCTTCTTGCACAGGGGTTTAGATGATGTCATATTGCCGAGCGCTGATTGGCTGATTCAAAAAGAAATAGTGGGTAGGCCTCAAGGCATCCGGCACTTCGGTCTACCAACTATCGTTTCAGTTGAAACCAATCAGAGCCCGGCGTCGCTCTGACATCACCGCCACTCCTGCGCAAGAAGAAGAGGACTTTCCCTCCGTATTGATTTCTTTCTCCATGTATCGAATGCGTCGAATGTGTTGTTGCTCAACCTCGGTGGCGGATACACCAGGCAGTGTCTGAGCCCCAACCAGGTTGTTGCTGACGACAATCAAATCACACTCAAGCGATGCCGCAAACACGTAAGCTTTAAGTGTGTGGATCTGGATGTAAGTACGACGTCTAGTTTCAAAGATGTTTGCACTACATTAGTGGTATAACGTGATCGTCCACGGAAGGAGTAATGCTTCTTCCCTGACAGTCCGGAACAGTATGCTTGAAGATCGGATTTCGCTATAAAGTACAACTCTAAAAAAACGTGAATTAAAAATGAACAAGCAGTGGTTCTGAAACGTATTTATGCACAAATTCACAAATCTGAACATACGCAGAAAAAGGGAATGTACGGTTTCTCCTAAATGGCTCAAAGTATTTATGAAAAAAAAAAAAAAACTCTCAAAGGTACATTAGTGCGAATTGTACATGTGAGTTATGCGTCCTGCGGGACGGAACATAAAGATCTAATCGCCGCGATAAGACGAATAATTATTAAAAAGGTACTTAACGTTTTATCGGCTAAAGTAAGCATATAATTCAAATTAGAGACACGTTAAGCGTCATCAAGAACCACTAAATGAATACATTTGGGAGAGTCTTCGAGTGCGTGGAAAGCGCGGTGGTGCTAAAATTACGACCGGTTATTCGGGTGCACAGCTGGCGGTGTTAAAACAGGAATGTTAAGAAAGAGAAAAAACGCGCGATCATGGCGAACTCTTTACATTTTAGACGTCCAGAGAAACGAAGCATGCATACCAAATATCTATAATTGACTGACTTAGTGGTTTCGGTGACGCTAATCCAGTTTCTATCTGAAACGGTTTGTTTTTGTTTTAATTTGAAACGATATATTGATCCCTTGTTGCCCCTCGTCGTCCGTCGTCCTCGGTTAGAATTATGTCTAACGTTAACCACCGCGCTTGTTTATTTACCTGGTCTTTTATCATGTTTATCTTTACTAGTAAAAAGTTAGATAAGTGTTTTTAATTTTTTTTGTTTTGTTTCGTGCAATAATTAGCCCTCCATATAGTGCTCCCCCTTCCCCCGGGGTTGTAACTCATCGCCTGTACAACCCGTATCAATGAATGTTTTACGTTCTTTTTTTTTTTCTCCAAATTGTAAGCTCGAAATGATACACCCTGCAATGAGACGCATAGCTGACGTTTTTAGGTCTTCAACAATGAATCTTGTCACATGCATCTAAATATTTAAGAAACACATACATTACCAATTTCATACAGATCGCTAAATATTCTACCAAATCTTGATCGGATCCGAAAGCACTTCGGTGATTATCATCGACCACAATTTTGAGTTCTGCATGAAAACAATTATTGTGCTGAAGTCCTGAACGAGCTGTAAGAAAAGCCATTAAAATACTTTAAAAATAAAACGTTTTTATTTTCATAGGGCGTTTGTGAGAATTCTAGCCCGGCTTTTCGCCCCGCAAAAATAAACTAGACATCGCGGAGAGCTCAAACTCCACCAGAACGTAGCCCCAGCCGTTCGAACAACATGGCAAAGTTTCAGCACTGACCGTTGTATTATTGAAACGTTATTAGGGATTTTTTTGAAGTTTTCAATGGGAAAATGGGGCCCATTTTTGCCCGTTTGCTGTTTCGGCGCCGTAGAGCTCCATGTATTCGAAAGCTCCGTCGGCACCCAATTTTTCATTTAAATTTCCAGAAAATCGATTATAACTTTTGAATAAAATAACGGTTGGTGCTGAAACTTTGGCATCTTGCTTGAACGGCTGGGGCTAAGATTTGGCGGAGCTGGAGCTCTCCGCAATGGCGAGTTTATTTTTGCGGTGCGAAAAGCCGGGTTCGGGTTTCTCACAAACACCTGGTAGTTCCAAACATGCGCATACTGAGAAAAAAAAGTGTGAAGTGGGGAATAATTATTTTGATTAATGTAATTTTCATTGGAAGTGTCGTATCTTAATAATTTAAACTAACTTCCCGCAAAACAAGTTCTCTATTGGGAAAAAATGATTGCGAACAGTGCAGCACAAAGTTGTCGTTTTTTTATCTCTTCGTATGTAAGCCAATCAAGGAAAATGTTAAATATAAAACGCTCAAATAAAAAAGTTCGAGGTACACATGAACACTTCTTATGAGTTCTGAATGCGAAAGCATGAATGTCGTTCTTGCAGGCGTCCTCGTGAAGTGGCCGCGCAGCGCTGACATCGGCTACGCCGCCGCTTTGGAGTGTGCCCGAGTGGGCTGGCCCCGCCGCCAACCGATTCCCTTTACCGGCGCGCTGGCAGCGAGGGGCACACAGCGCCTAAGGGTGACTCATCTTAAAACTGACGTACGGGGGCCGAATCCCTGAGATTTCGGCTTCATTTAGCTGCCGTTTTGCGTCGCGTTTTGCGCGTCTTCAGATCGCGGCTTCACATCGCTTCATTGGGAGAGGGAAATTTAGCTGCCGTTTGGCGCGTCTTTTGTCGGGGCTTCAAAACTGGGAGGCATCACATCGTTGCTTCACTGCGCTCCATTGGGAAAGAGAATTTAGCTGCTGTCTGGCGTGGCTTTCTGCGCGGCTTCTGCGCGGCAAATTATTATTACTATTATTATTAATATTAAGATAATGATAATAATATAATATATATTAATTATTTTTATTATTATTGGATTATTAATACGACACACGAACACACACACAACACAAGGAACGTTCAATCGAAATAGTTTTTGTTTGTACATTTGCTTTATATGCCAACTTCGTACGTGATTTTAACACTACTACCTTGAAATTTTCCTCTACCGCGGTGACGTTGCTCCAGTTGAAGTATTTCGTGGGGAATATGACCGTCTTCTGATCGTGCACTTAGAGGAAGAGGTGCAATTCTTAGCGTCTCGCTAAGAATTCCTTTCTGCAGGAAAAAAAACAGTAATAAAGCCGTACCGTATATAAAGTTTCGCAATTCGTTGGCAGAAACGCGTTTTTTATATTAAAATCGATATATCGTTTACAATCAGGAGAGGAGTAAGTCATTGGAGATTAAATACCAAAGAGCGAAAAGAGGAGGTTGAAAATAAAACACAAGGAAGCGCGCATGCCCTATGTCTAACATTTAACTGGCCGGAGAAGATTTTTATTTTAATTCTTATTTCAGCTTTTTTATGTTTAGCCCTTTTCTTTTAGCTGACGTCGGCCCATAATAATGTGCTGCCTCGGAGTGGCGTTTAAAACCACATAGCCGCTTGGTCTTTCCCATACATCCGTGCTTGTATATTCTCCTCTAGTGCATCACTGTAGTAAATTCTGCACGGAATGAGGCGATACTGAATTTTATTTCATTCGAATGATCAATACCAATTCAATTCAATTCATACGTTTATATGAGAAAGTGCTCTTATATTCCAGATTCAATAAAAATCTCCAAGATTATAAAACCAATACAAGTTTTTATACAATTTGCGCTTTTTGTATAGTTATTGGACACACTCATATAATTAGTTTCACTGAGGACATGGAGACAACAAAAACATTACTTCGACTTGGAAATAAAAATATTTTAAAAAACGCCGGATTAAAACGTGTCGTCCGGAATTTTCATTGATCTACATCTGATTGTTATTTTCGAATAAATCTAACTCACATCTACTATGTTTTAAATTCCAGTCTCCCTTACACACGCTAAAATTTTAGTATAAGGGTTTCAGTTAGAAACTCTAATCAACTCATCGGTTGAAATGTGTCATCTGGAAGGCTTATTGATTCTGCTGGGTCGTTGTTTAACACACAGTGAGTGAAAGAAGCTGCGTACCACTTCAACTCCGCCTTCCTTTTCTTCTAAGGTAACTGACGCCATTCGAGCTCGATCGTGATACATGTTTGCTTCAAGCTCCTTTCCGTTCATCTGAGTGTCAAAAATTCATTGATATAAATACCTCCTATCAAGAGACAAAACTTGATTATTCAAAAATAAAACAGTGCAATAATATGTTTGATGTATAATACGTGAGAGGCGTTATTTTTCACACCTTATAAATATCTTTATCGCACGATAAGTCCCTTTGTGTCATTACCACATACGATGTTCGTATTCATTTGTAAGCTTACTTAGAGGTTCTCTTTTATATTCGGCGAAAGAATTGGACAGAAACGTCCACAGCCTTTCAACACTCACCCGAGGAACAGTTCATGGACCTCACATATTCTGCGAAATATCACTGTTGTTTCTATAAAGCAAGCATACGATAAGACTAAGTAGAACACGCTGAGGTTAATTGTGCCTTTCATGGCAGAAAGAATACTAAGAGATCCATTACGCAAGAAGCACTCTTTTCTGGCATGAGTAACATATGCAGTGAGGTCTAGATACAGTTGAATAGTGTCGCTTAAATATGACTTGCCCATGTGAGGTGTTACCTATACCTCACTGTACACGGAAGGAGATAATGACTTCACATTTTTATCCTTATTTACCTATGACTAAACAAACTTTTAATTTAATTAATTTTCCGAGCTCCTGTTATATTTAAGTACCCGAAAACGTCTGCAAAGGGTAAGTAGTTGATCTTTGGATCACTTTAAAAGGACACTAAACCTAGGGAAAAAAATTGTTTTACCTGGTTAGGACAGGCATGTCTCAAAATAAATCTTCGTCCAAAAAGATATGTGTTTTTTGTTAAATATATATGCAATAATACGAATATTTCCATTTGCGGGCTAAACCGGAATTGTACCCCTGTGCGATTATGATCAGAGCGTTTGTCAACTAATGTGCGCTCTGAGTTCGCTGAACCTCAGAGCGCCAACAAGTTAAGAAGAAACGCTATCATCATCATCATCATCATCATCGCCTCAAAGCAGTAAAATTTCGGTGTTCCGGCAAATCGAAGCATTCATATTGTAAACATTGTGGAATACATTTGATTGCACGACGAGTCTTAATTTTGAGACATTCCTTCCCTAAGCAAGTCAAACGCTTTTTTGTTTCCAGGTTCAAATTTTTTTTTTGAGTTATGGCATAGCCTCCTTCATACTCACAAAGCCTGGCAGTTCGACGACGGAGCCATAGGGTGCCCAGTCGCAGATTAGGAGCGCGAGGATCTGGTAGGGGAACCTGGACGTCAGCGCGCAGGTTTTGCAGCGGCGAGGACCCGAAACATGGTTTTCGAACCCGCCGATAAAAGAAGCGGTAGCACGTGGAACGCGAGGAGCACGAGCGGACATTCCTTCACTCGGGAGAAGTGTGTTTCGGCGTCTCGCCGCAGCGGGGCGCCTGTCACGTGGCTCTGCTCTCCTCCCCCCCCCCCCCATTCGTTGTCTGCCGCTCTACCTTTTCAATTTCGGCGGCCTCTTCTCGTGACGAACTGCCAGACGTGTTGGAAACAAGGTGAAGTGGATTAGCAATCGCTTTGTTAAAGGGCATCAAACAAACCAAAAAAACTTAAGTAATTTTTTTTTTGCATAAAAAGGCGTTTTTAGGTTGAACAACTATATCCCATTGACAATTCTAATTCTTACAAAAAATATATTTCGTTGCTTGTGCAAAAGAAAAAAAATATCCAAACATATTTTGTAAAAAGTTTGTTTTAGAACAAAAAGCTAAAGTCGGTGTTGGTTAAAAGCGCATTTTGCTACTTGCACAAGTTCGTCATTTTGGGCAGGTAAAAAAAACACACACACAAACACACACGCCTTATCGTCACTCTAAGTTTAATATATTTTGTGCAGAAACTGGGGATACAGTAATATGAGGTAAATATTTCTTGTTTTTTTAAATATATTTTTATTTTGTAAACAAATAAATAAATTAACTAAGACGCATAATGCAAAATTGTCCAAATTCCGAGCGCTGTAACTAGGCATTAAAAATGCAAAAACTTGCAGTTTTTTTTCTTATCAATTAATATTTTAGCACTCTTAGAAGTTTTCATTAAAAGTGAAGACGTTCATCCTTCCCAAAAAGTGACTCAAACACAGGCAGGTCACTTATTATGCAATGTTTTAAAATTCATTTATACAAGAAAGTCATCTTCAATCTTTTTATTTTAACAAATCGAGGTTCATATTGTGCCTTATTAGGCCATTCAAAGAGGTATTGCAATACATTTCAACTTTCTTTTTTTTTAATTTACGGCGCCCCAGCCATGATCCCAGTTGCAGAACTGCCGTTATTGGAGTACAGAAACATCAGACGTTGCTGATTTCAATGAAGGGCAAAAAAATGGCCGGAAAATACATAATGCTGTGTGCAGACTGTGCTGAGGCAGGAGGTTAAAATCAACTGTCTATTAAGATATTTCGGTTGAATACAATCATAAAAGCGTTTCTCTCGTAAACAATAAAATACTATATCGGTATCTCGATTTTCCCAGTCCATATTTATAATTTCTTGATTTCCGAGTAAAATGACGGGTTGCTGGAGGAATGAGGTTTTTACTGGAGGTTGCTGAACCACTCTGAGCAGGTACTGCAGCTTTGTGCAGTAGTTGCAGGCTCGCCATGGACTGTAGTGCCATGGACTGTAGTGCCATGGACTGTAGTGCCATGGACTGCCATGGATCTTGAAGGCTGGTATACGTGCTTGAAAACTTCCGAAGGCAACACATGATAAAAGCACCCTATGATATGTTTATGGATATAAAACAACCTTTTCAGGTGTACATTGAGAAATCACTAAGAACACTAGGAAATGTGATAACCATAGGACAAGTACCTCCTCGTGTTATGAGTTGTATTTTTAAAGATTATTTAGCGGGGTGCTCTGGCGTAACAAATAGTAATGCAATTATAGCCACTGACAGGATGAGAACAACAGGGAGGAGCTTCTGTGGTTTTGCTTCTAGCCCAAGTCCCTACTTTCGACAATGCTTCGGTATCTCGTGCACCTCGAGCGCACGCGTGAAACTGAAGCACGGCGGAAGGCAGGGCGTGCATGCTGGAGGTCGAGCGTTTGAAAGACATGCTTTGCCATCCTCATCTTTTCAGCAACAATAAAACGCACACCATTTGATCTCATTGGACGTTCATAATATACTAATTTGATCTGAAAGAAATATTTATATTTTATGTGTGCATTCGGCCAATTGAAAACTTACAATTTTGTCGACTCTTCTTCCATTAATGTTATTGCTAAACACAAAGCTTTCTGAGAGCACTGAAGTCTTTTGCAGCTTGAGAACAATGTCATCTTGAATGTACAAAATCTTGCCAGCGTCCAGTCCTCTTGCCTCGAGAAGCCTTGGATAGACGACATTGTCTGTCGAACGAGCTGCGTTTGGAATAGATGTGAATTTCCTTAACATTAGGTATTCTGTTAGTAGTTTTGTTATATTCTGATTTCTGTAGTTTCAAAATCGGGGTGACTGCAATTCCCAGAGAATGCAGGTAACGGACCTTGCTTTTTATTAACGGTTACTGTTATATGTATGTACGTTTTATATTGTTTGTGACTTCCAAATCTCAAATGACAAAGTGTCCGATCCATCAGAACATAAACGTAAGACTTATCAATTTTGCTGATATTTTTACCTATTTTCTATAAATTTTATTCGTGAATGATGTACAAAATTTATTCTTTAGATTATTGTGTGCCAATTTAAAGCGTAAAAACACATATGGTAGCACTTCCTAATAACGCTTTGGACTTTATATGTTCTTTCTGCGGAAAAAAATCTGAGATAAATAAAAAGCGTATGTGGGTTAGGTACGACTCATTAACAAGTGCAAAAGGTGGACTGGACCTTCAGAATACATAAATTATAATATAATGCCACCAAACCTTGTTTAGTATTAAGGTAAATAGAAGTGCCTTGGATCAACTTGTTACAAATTGATGGCTTCAAAAAATATATGCCTACATCTGTTAAATATACTACATATTCAGGTAGATTATCTTACACATATGAGCAGTTCTTGATCTGACCACTTTCCAGCAAAAATAACGTTAAATAACAGTCGCCAATTGAAAAAAAAATTATTGTCTTATAATTTTTTTTTTTTTTGTGTAAAACCATGAGCTATTATGTAACACGGTGCTTCGGCACGTCGTTCATTTTTTATTCAAGCTCCCAAACCTAAAATATTATTATTGCCGAATAAATTATTCGTTAACCCTATTGATTGCAAGCTTCCTTATGGCAGAATACTACATGCCGTTTGGAGCTTGAACATTTCGGTTATGAAATGGCGCGAGGCACTTGTAAACTTCATTGAACAGGTTCGTCGAAGAGGCGTTAATATCGAAGGGCTATACATGGGGACCAGCGGTGCAACATCAGTCTCTAAGTATACGTGATGTTTGTCGACAGTTCTCTTTATCGAAGTCATATTCTTCTGTCTTAAAAGGTCGAGACGCTTAGCAATTTGTTGCAAAGGTTTTCGGTTAAACCTCAAACATATTAAACTTCGAAATAGAACTTCTCAAATCAGTTTCTACCCATAATAATATAGTGGAATACGCTCTTGCTTACAAATAAGATGTAAAGCAATAAGAGTTGTATATACGTAGTAACCTTAACCGAGAATGGGTGTTACTACAGGACGACGCAAACATATTGAAGTCTCAAGAGGTGTATATTTGTGTAATGATACCTTTATCAATTTACCATTAGATGTTTATAGAAGTAGCGTTAGAATATTTGTAAATGTATATTTGCACTGTCGGGTTGGAATGAAATGCGAACAGCAGGGCGCGTGGACGTCAGCCCATGCTGCGCCTCCAGGAGGCCTTGGAAACCCATAAGACTGCGGAGTGGACAGTAGAGGGCCGTGAAGGTGTGTGTCATACTCCGACGTGTTCGATCCTCGCCCAGCCAACCGCAGGCTTTGACGCTGCGCCGTTGGTGCGCTGGTAGTTTCATCTGCGTCACAGCCAGTTTCGTTGGATCGAAAACAAGCCACGCGAGAAACTCGCCGCGCGCAGGAGGAGCAGCGTTGCGCACGCGTCCGTGTAGCATGACTGCAGCGCCATGCTCCTTCCTCACTTGTGCCGTTCTTTTTTTTATTTTTTAATACGCTTAGATTTTTCTTTTTTTGTGAGCAGTGAAGCAGAAAATGCGACATCCGAGACAGAAGAGGAGGGGGCATCCAGGTAGGCTACGACACCTCAACGAAGTCAATTACTCGACAGACTAATTATATATCAGCTGATAGCGCTCGCCTTGTTTTCCCCTGCACTTATGTCCGGGTGTCACTGGGATCGCCAAATGCTGCGCAAGCAGTTCTGCATTCACCAAACATTTTAACCAATGCTGATACTTTATCAATGGGAACCTTTAGCAAGCTGATTATCGTAGCTTTTGGGTACCGACACTACAGGAGCCTTTACAGCATGCTTCAAGCGCGAGCCCCGCGGTCATGCGCGGTATCACCCAGGCGCGCGCTTAAAAGCATGCTTCAAAGGCTTACCGGTCAGTCCTGGTACGCATTGAACATCGCGTAACGGCCCAATAAATGATCACCCGCGTGGCAGATGCGTGAAATAAAAGGTAACTACCGTTTGTTCGTGCACGGAAAGTTCAGTATAGCTTGATTGACGTCCGTTATCAGAACCAAGCAGATGTTCTTTTGAAGGATCGAGAGTGCGTAACTCCTGCAGAATATTGTGTAATAAAACATGCGCCAAAAACAACAAAAAACGCGCGTTGTGAGGCGTCTAACGCTGCACTATGCTCCATGGACGCGCTGCGATCGGCGAGCTTCCTCGTGGAGGAATTCACCTGATTGAATGACGTTTTAGTGAACGCCCACGCTTCACCGAATGACATTTGAGCGAAGTAATCGGCCGCCGCCAAGCGACGTTTACGGGTGGGCCAAGGGGGTTCACATTTTTGTAATGAACCACCGCAGACTGTTGCCGCGAAGCGCGCGTAAACGCAGCTCCGGGGGGGGGTGATTAACGCGCGCCGTTATTCGCTAAAATGTTGATTCGCTGAAATGTCGCTGTTCGCCAACATCATTCGCTCATCTGGCATAGTACCTCCTCGTATGTGTCGACCATCGAAAATGGTTTCGACGGAACTTTCAGTGCACCACCGGCGCAGCGTCGAAGCTTGGATTGTGCTGGGCGAGGGCCAAACACATTGGATTAGGATGCACACCTCGCAGTGACCTAATCTCCATCATGTAGTTCTACCAGTTTCAGGAGGCCCCCAGAAGGCGTAGCATGAATCAAAGCTCTGTGCTCCGCTGCTTTCATATCATTTGAACCCGGTAGTACCTTATATTACTTCCTGAAATAATGACTTTCGGCACCGCAAGTTAGGCCAATCATATATTGTTACTTAAGGCTATATCAGAATTTAGTGCTGTTTGTTACTATAGTCCCATGAATATAATCCTTAGCGGAGTAGGAGGCAGAACATCACTTTGAGAATATGAAGAACGTTTAGTCAATATAGTAAAAATAACAATAATATACCACGGTATTAGTGCATCATAGCTCGGCGCACGTAGAAAAAAAGCACGTGGAAATGTGCATGTTATTTTTGAATGTTGACAGAGGTTCTGCGGATGAGGGGGCTGCCGACACTGCGTCATAGGAAAGAAAAGAAACCTCGGGAGCTGGTAGCTTCTCCGCCCTTGTTTAGGTGAGCGTACCCCCAGAGCTCTTCAAGCCCTTGGAACTTGGCCCCATGTTCTGCGTGAGCATAGGTTCTCGCGAGACGGTTAGGCCGTGCTGTGTCTCCGAATGTGTGGATTCCTTCAACCTCTGACGCGATGTGGACAAGGGGTGAGATAAACTGAACGCGCTGGTCAATTATTTGCTGCACAATGGTGTTCGAGTGTTGTCGGAAAACAAAAAATGTTCCTTTGTCTTGTTATCTGAAGGCCTGTTTGGTGAAAGAGCTCAAGCCGCCATGAGCAAGAACTTTAAGCGGATGGATGTCGTGGTGAAGAAGGTTGAAGGTCGGGCTTTAGAGCTGTGTCATGGCTTAGCCTTGAATCCGTTGGGAAATAGGGTCAAGAGGTCGGTGGGTATGCGTCTGGAAGTGTCCTCTAGTGAAAAGACGGAAATGCACTATGTCCTTTTAGAGCAATTGTTTCTGAGAGGGGCACTTGGCAGAGTCAAGTGGCGACGTACCTTCAGAATCAGTTGTCGCCTTTGTGCATCGCAGACCCGTATCGGGGTTTTAACTGTGAGTAGGTGGTGGACTTTCTGAAGGGTTAATGGTCTGGGAGCTGGTCGGCATTTAGTGTAGATGTCGAAGACAAGTTTTATTCCCTGCCTCACGATGAGATACTCCTATTTGGTGAGGTCATGCATTGAGTCTGATCAGGAACTGGGGTTCAGAACTTCTAGCGGCGTCAACCTTGAGGGCTTTCTCGGGCTGCAGGCTTTTTATCTAAGATCGATGGTGGTAGGGTTGGTACGGTGCATGTTTTGTGCAAAAAACGGGTGCACCTGTTGTGTCCTGCGAGGCACCAATGCTTAGTGATATTTTCCTGGTAAAAGTGGACAGTACTATAGAGAGTGTTTCAGGAGTTTTCACTGGGGAAAAGGTGTTTCGGTACTCGGATGATTTTCTATACTCTGTTTACATACTTAGAGTGCAACGCTGTCAAAGCTTTTGGCGCGAGCATGGGGCTTGATCTCGTTGATCATTTGCACGCGTTCTCGCGCAAACAAAACCATAGCTGAAGTCACGCGCTCGCGCCAGTAGCTTTGACAGCGTTGCACGCAGAGTATGAAACGGAGTAAAGTGGTTCATAAAATAGCGGAAGAAGATACAGTGTGTGCTTCGGTCTTGGATGTGTTTAACAATATTGGGGTGACCTCAGTTTTACATTCGAGAAACAAAAAGAAGGGGTGCTGCAGTTCTTGGATCTGTCTTTGTGTCTGGGAGATGAACACGTGTGTTGGTCTTTTAGTCCCCGGTCGAAGAAAGCAATCCTGGAGTTTAGGTTCAGCCTATACGAAAGTGGTGAAGAGGAGCATCGCGGTATCACGTCTTGGCTTGTCCCTGGGGAAGACATGCCCACACAATGATGAACAACAGTTTTTTGCATCATGTCAAGAAACTCAGGGCATTGGAGTTCCACAAGCCATTGTTGACGGAAGTGGGGAGGTCAATTCGACAAGGCTGAAACGTATTTAGAGGAATCGTCGATTTTCACATATAGGGAAAGGTATTTGCCCAGTAGATCTACATAATTTCCCACAACCTGAAAAGGGTGTCCTTTGTTTGTAATATTAGTGTAAAGAAAGGGAGGAAGAACGTGAAGACAGGAAGAGTGTTCTATCCCGTCTCTACTTTCTCTCCCTTGTCTTTGCGCTAATTTTACCAAGATATATAGCCAACTAGCACCACCAGATGATTTTAAAGCCTGAAAAAAAGGTTGGAAATCGGTTTGGAGTGCCTGTGGCTTTCTCACCCACAAAAAAATAAGCCAAATTTGTGCTGGAGTCGGTGCAAGAGCTGAAAAGCGTGCGAATGTCAAGGTGTACCAAAAAAAACATGCGAACCCGTTTGTGTCATGCGTGTTTTATGTTGTGTATCAAATCCGCCTGTCTTGTGGAAATATCTATGTTGTTCAGACGCGGAGGTGTCTGAACGACAGGCTCCGAGAGCATGGGTATTTGCTCAAAGCAGCGGTCGGTGGCCTTCTCCCTTTGAATTGTAGGAACTCTTTGTGCCAGCTCGCCTTCACTGACGCCACAGTCCTGGGAGGGCACGTCGAGATGGTCACGAGAGTAATCATCGAGGCTTTTTACATTTATGATTGGGTGCAAGGTTTGTTGAGCGAACCATCTTTTTCGTTGTCCCAAAAAGTGCTGACGTTCCTGGCATGTTCAATGAAGCGTCCCGATAATGTTGACGTAACGTTAAGTCACGTTTGCCTGATAATGAGCAGCCGGGACGACGAGTGTGTGCTTGCTTGTGTGTGTGTAAAGATATTATCTGATGAAGATATGTTTTGTGTATATTTCCTTCCTGTTTCGTTTCAAGTCATAAATTAAGTGGCGAGTTAAGCTTCGTCCTGTCGTGTTTGTTATTTTGTTAGACACTCTTTTTCGAAGCTGATTTTCATCAATCATGCTAATTATTACTAACTGGCCATGTTTACTACTTCATTACGCCAGTCAGAACTCGAGATACTGCTTGGTTAGATCCTAGACCCTACCCGACTTAGTCAAAATGAGAATCCTATGGGCATGTGATTATGTAATCATTACTTTATGATGAACGTTGAAGACGGTAGGTGAACATAAATCCGAATGCTCTAGTGGGCATAAGACCGATTTCCAGGTGGGTTTACCTCTATATCAAGTGTACCTCAACCTGCGCCTCTTTAGAGCACACTCTCACCCTCACTAGAGGAGCGCATGGTGGTGATATTGTCGGCATATCAAGATATTAACCACCAGAAGCAGAATAATGGTATCGCTTTCGCCCGGGTGAGCGTTACACCTTTCCCCTTCTGACGACCATAACCCAAATATTCACGTATTAATGCGGAGGCACAGGAGATAAGATATTAGGGACAGAATCAGTGCGTAGCCCCCCCCCCCCCCCAATCTTCGTTTTACTTACACACAAACAGTGCCTTTTGAGCACGTGCTGAAGTGAATTTAATGTCGCTGCTTTCTATGTTAAACGCAGATTGAATAAATTTTTTTGAAGGTCAGTTCTCGTCAGGTATACTATCCATCTCCGTCCTTCTCTATTCCATTCTCTTTGACTAATTTGTTAGAATGAACCAACTCGCCTCCGTCACCACTTTGTTTTAATACGAAAAATCTGCTTATACTTGTTTATCGTATGGATTGTTTTCAGTGGAGCTCTTTTTTGTCGGCCTCCTGCGCATAATGCCAATGCAGCGATTGCGTCTTTCGTTCCATTGCAGGCCAAATATGGACGGACCCGGAAGACCCTAAATTAAGTGGCAACAGAATAAACATTAATTATATTCCAACGGCGTATGGCTGCGGCCTTTGAACGCGAGCGAAAATTGCGATTCGTGTCTCGGAATTTTTTTTTAATTGCGCAAGACGGCGGCGCAAGGCGCACGTTCGTTCAAGCCATCTGTTACTCCTGAAAGGTGGTCGCTCTGACTTGCCACCACACAAGTCACGAGGAGCATGTGCGTGACGTCAGCATTACGTGCGTGCCATCTGGGTTTCCATTGACGCGACTAATATCTTGCAGGTCGGCCTCACACGGCGGGAAACCCAGTCCAACGTTATGCGACGACCAAACCTACCGGATCCGTCCATCCTTCCGACACTGCATAGGTGAGATCGGGCGGTTTTGACGCACACGCGCCCCAAACTTGTGGGACAACGTGGACATGCTGGCCGCTGGCGTTTGGAAGTCAACAATCTGCCGCGTTTAAAAAATAGAAAGAGCGGTACGAAGGTCCCGTGGGACTAAGCTAAGAACATAATCAAGTTATTCAAGGTAATGGCAATATTATGATTAAACAAATGTATTCTAATGTAATTTGACATTGAGCTGTTTAATTTTAAATACTCTTTAAATCAAGTCCTGCCCAGTAACATATGCCAAATAAATGGGATAGTTCTTGTTTCCGAAATTATTAAAACAACACGGCCATAACAAACTAGACAAAGGATCTTTAATCTACAGTGTATATTACGCAAACCAAAAAGAAAAACAGGCAAAAAAAACAAGCGGTCGTTTTATATTTTTTAGCATTCACAGCTAAAATTTTGTGATGAAAACCTATAACACTCATGAAATGCGTTTACATGACGAACACAACTAAGGGCAGCAACTTGTTGTTCGACACTCTAGAGCATGGAAAAAAAAAAAGTTACGTCATATTCTTGCTAATTTTGACGTGCAGAAAGCGCGAAGAGACAGTTAAAGTGCCCTTTCATGTCAATATTTCTTGAAATTCGTTCATCTCTTCCTAATTTAAATCAAACGATTCAATCATTCTTCGAATGCTGCCTCTCTGTGTGCACGTTATTCTAGCGCCGTGTCATGCGTTTATTTGTTGTATATTCAACAGTTATTCGCCTATAATAACTTCAGTTAAGAATGAGGTCCTTTTAAAATGTCAAGTTTGTTTTGCGTCGTTTTAAGTCTGGCGTGCGTTGTTAATAAATTAACCTTGTTTGAGAATACATTCGTTTTTCCGCACAAGAAAAAAAAATATGTCATGAAGAATCATAATGCCTGATTTGAAGGCGGTAGACGCAGGGTAATAGCCATCTCTCTCTCTCTCTCTCTCTCTATATATATATATATATATATATATATATATATATATATATATTATTTATCACATACATGCAGCGTAACAGGTCACGCCTATCAAACACAACCTGTAGATGAATTTTGTGACTCCTCTTACATTGACAAAAAAAGGACCGCCGAAACGCAAATTTCTTGAAGGGCACTCCTCTGTTCCGAGATATAACTTAAAAGAACGACGAAGTGTCAAAGCGAAAGGCCTTCCAGTTTGTATTTACAGAATCCGTCAAAAGTAAAACCCAGATATAGCGGTATTCAAAATATTGTCTGCAGAAGTGTGTAAGTATTGTCTTCTTCGAAGCATAATTTAACGCAAAAGAGAGCACAGGTAAGCAGGAAAGTAAGATTACAAATATTACGCGGTCAGAGGACAACAAGGGTAACTGCACAGAAAAAAAGTGTTTTGTTAAACAGCCTAATTGGGACAAGCATGTCACAAAACAAATCTCCCGCGAAAAACAAATTCTTTCTAGCAATATTTACGCCACAGGATTCGCATTGATCTGGTCAGATCTTCTCCACATTTAAAACTCGCGCTCTTTCGACGCTCGCGGAGTGGCTGCTATACGTTACTCTGTGACGTATAGCAGCCACTTCGTGACGTATAATACTAACCTTGTGACGCGCGATTTAAAACGGACGAAATCGCCGCAAACTAAAATCAGTCTCGCGCAATAAATATTGCTGTAAAAAATTTGTTTTGGTGGAAAATATATTTTGTGACATGCTTGCCCCAATTAGGCTGTTTAGAAATACGCTTTTTTTCTTTGCAGTTACACTTTAAGAATGCATAGGCGTGTCGATTCCCGAGATTCTCATTCGCGCCCGCAGGCAAGAGTTGCTGCATGAGCCGATACAACGCCGAAGAACGAATGACGAATCAGGAGGCGTAATTCATAGGAACCCCGCCCTGCGTTCTTTGAGCCGTCAGGGACTATAGCGTAATAATGATGTAGTAAGGTGTAATTAAAAAACACCAGGACAAACGGGAAGATGTCGTGGTTATTGCCCAGAGTTGAGCTTTTTCACAGGCGCCAGTTTTGGCTACGGGAATAATATGGCGAATTCCTAACCTGCTTTGAACAAGGCACTTAAATTAAATTCATTATAATGTTCTCACTATTTGTGGCATTTTATATGAACATTCACAAGAGTATGTGCTGGTTATCGCAACAACAACAGACAAAGCGCTGAGGAAAATTAAGTTACTTATTAGTCAAGGTGGAAACGCAGAGGGTGAGACAGTGTATACCAGGTTTGCTCTAACGAACACTTACCACAATCTGCAACGCGCATAAGAGCAGCCACGAGAAGAACGTGCACTGAAATATCGCGAACATATTTTTAAAATCTTTTCTATATGAACATCGTCGATTCACTAATTGTTTATATATATATATGCACAAAAATGAGACGCATTTATTGCACCACCTTTCTTTAATTCAACGACGGTGCGCGCGGAGGACGTTTCAAAAAGGAATAAAACTTAAAGCGTATGTGTTTATTTTACGCGCCTCTAAATCTGTTCGTATGGTTACGACGTCAACAGGAAGAGTGTGGATGCCGTCTGCAATGCGTAGGAATATGCCGGTGACGTCAGGAAACGGCGCATAGGGCAACGAACCTTTACCATAATGTACTAAGGGCGTAAAGGTTGAGTTTTTCTAAACGGAGAAGTAATTTTAAAGTCTCTGGCGATATTGGTAACATGCATATGATAACAATACGTTAGATTGTAGCGCTAGTGCGGCGATGCGTGCTTTTACGTCTGACTTCAATAGACTGCGTCGCCTGCGTCAGTTTTTTTGTTATATTCATATTCATACAGTGTGTTTAGCGAAGACTGAAAAAATTCCTAAAGCAATGTGGTTGAGAAAAATACAGAACTTCACTGGAATACACTACCGGCCAAAACAAAGGTCAGGGATTAAAAAAGAAGTCAGGAATTACAGAGAAATTTCAACATTACCGGTTATATCGCAAATTATCAAGAAATTTGCGGTGAATACAAGAACCTCCTATTGCGAAGAATGTAATTCTTTACGAACCTCTTGATATGGTTTTCTTAAAAATAGGATTACTGAACTACAGCTGAAATATTTCTGAGACTACTTAAAATACAGTCTCGGTAGCAAAAAATGTGTTTGAGGACTGTTTTTAGATATGGCAAAAACATTTGAAACTAACAATCATATTGCACTCATATAAAACTATGTTATATGGGTTTTAGACTTTTAGATATCCTTGTAGGGTTTCTTGAGGAACTATATAACTGACCGTTATCAATTAGTTAGAATTGGTAACTTTAAGAGAGATATAGTAGTACAGGTAAATTCTGGAGGGTGCTCCAAGATCTGTATTGAAGCCGCTCTTGTTCATTATTTACTTGAATCAAATTGGATTCTCTTCGATTGAGTCTCAACTACATCAATATGTTGATGATATTGCTTCGGTATTGAGTTGCGATGAAGAAGCAAGCTCTCTTTAACACTTTTAGAAAGATGTTGAAATGTATAGGTAATTGGTTTTCAGCTAATTGTGTTTCTGTTAACTAATAAAACTAAGTTAATGTGCTTTCATAGTCCGTATAAGGCTCTGAACTTGACGGCTCCCCCATTCCTGTGTTCACAACTTTGTAAAAGCTATAATTGCGTACCATTAAACTATTAGACTATGTAACAAGAGTTATCTATCCCGGGATGAATCTTGATGAAAACTTCTATTGAAATAATCATGTTGAATGTTTTCGTCAAGATAATGCGCGTTGTTTTTAGGCAATTGTACAGGATCCGTAGTATAGCAAGTGTTTCTCTTAGGAAAAAAAGTGTGTAGTGAGCTCGGTAAATCAATCCCTCGATATGCCGTCTCGTTATATAACACTTGCTAGTTTTATAATTAAAAAAATAGAAATAGACAAAATAATCTACAAAAGTTCAAGCAATAGTGCCTATGAAACAACGTACGACGACGTGGACAAATGTGAGAAACTGCGTATTTTTGGCATGTCAACTATAGGAGAATTGAACTGGTATGTCATTTTAATAAAACATTACTATAAAAAAGACTTTGATAGTTCTGACAAAACGTCGAACTGTGAGACGCATTGAGACCTTTATTCTTGCAAAAAGGTGCACAAATTATGAGAGAAAAATGAGACTCTTTTATGTTATACATTCTTTTAATTCGTAACCGGAAGCACTTCTCCACTCAGCTTCAATGAAGCGAATAAAATATCAGTTAAAAGAATGGTGTCTCCAGTTGAGCTTCTCAGTCGCATGAACGTTGATTATAAATTTTTAAATTTATTTTCAACTTTTACCATTTTTGTTTTACTATTTGAATTCTAGAAGTCATGCTTTGAAATTATGCTATATGCAGCAAGTTGGTACAAGGCTCTGCATACAAGCAGGAAGCACTCTCACCTTGCGTCGCCTGAGCGAAGCAAGATGACTCACACGTAGCGCGCACGTGCGTACCCTTGTTCTTGAGATAAGAGATACGTGGTCGGTAGAACGATCTGGAATAAGAGCATTCCTTGCTTGGCTGGTGTCAAGCGACAGACGTCTCGGTTTCGTTCATTTTACTTTCAAACGCAACATGGTGTCCAGAAGTGAAATCCAAACTAACGCCCACATTCCTGTGGCGTTGATTCAGATCTCGTGTTTTTCGATGATGCTCAACAAAGCTTTAATTGAAACAAAACGTTTATTTTCCTGAATAAAAATTGATTAGTAAATATTAGTCATGAACAACTTAATTAATGTGTTTTTTCAATCTCTGAACTGCGCCGTTGCTGACAGCTTGTTCCCGTGAAGAGTTTATTCTTCTTATCAACCACCCTATTGGTAAGGATTTATGAAAGTCTTTGATCAAACACCCGGTATATACACTACCGCTGCTATGAGTTCGGTTGTTTGATGTACGCTGCCAGCTTAGCTCTTTTGGAAATAATTTGCATTGCCACTGATGTCTTCCGGGTGGCAGTGATAAACATGAAATATTTAGTGAACTGCAATATAAGTTCAATATCTGAAGTGTGCCTTTAATATGCCTTTGGTGGTAGAAAGGTCGTAGAAAGAAACCCCCAATAGAAAGGTCCTTTCCCATTTCTGGGGACCACAAAATGAACTCATAATTACAAAAAAAAAACACACACACACACAATCACACAGCCAATTTTTCAGTAATTATCTTCCAGCCATCTTTGTCGTCTGGCGAGCATCCAAGAGACTGAAAAATTTGAAAGTGGTCCTTATACACAAATTGGGCCATCAAATTTGAGCATCTAACTATATCGTCCTATCTCTAATCAGTGTCCCATGCTCCTTGAGCATACAATATATTCAAATCTCACGAAGCATATCGAAAATAACCATATCCCTTTTCCAAACAAGCACGGATTCAGGTAATCATTCTCTTATGAAACACAACTAATTAAACTTGTACATAAAATACTCAGCAACACAGATAATAACATACATACTGACGCCATATTCATTAAATTTTCTAAAGCATTCGATAATGCATCCCATAGTTGACTCATGTTCATACTAAATGAACATGAGTCACATTCTCCATCATTTATATCATGAATCGGACATTATTCATACAAATCGCACTCAGCATACTGGAATGAACAACTACTCGTCATCTCATTCTCCTGTATCATCCGGAGTCCCCTAGGGGAGTGTTCTTGGCACTGTTTTTGTTTTTAAATATTTGTAAATGACCTTATTGATAAAAAAATATCCTGTATTTGACTCTGCTGATGGCTGCGTATTTTACCGATTTGTATGAAATCATGGTTGATAATATAACCCTACAAGCCGACCTCGACCTAACAGCCTACCGGTGCTAAAAGTGGAAATTGACAACATACTTTTCTAAAACGCAACTCGTTTCCTCCACGCGTGCTCATAGTCCTCTCTCATTGGCTTACGCGATGTGCAACCAGGTAATTACCAAGTGTAAATCTTGCAAGCATCTTGCCGTTCACATATCCGACGACCTCTCATTAGACACTCATATCACTCATTTCCTGTCAAACGTTCTAACCGCTCTCTTGGCTATATTCGAGGAATCTAGAACTTGCACCATCGTCAGTAAAACAAGTATCCTACATTACACTTGTACTATCAGAAATTGAATACGCGCCATTCATCTGGTCCCAAAGGCAACATTGAGTGATTACAAACATAGAGGAATAGGAAAAGAAACAGCTTAACACAGGGTTCATAAACATGCAGAGGGTAGGAACAGAATAAAGTGGGAAGAGATCGAGGAGCAATTGGAAAGCGAAAGCTTAGCATTGTATAGATTAGCAGAAACACATCTGAGGGATATGGGACGAACCATGTCTAGTGTTCCCCAAGGGTCATGCTAGCGCATTCTCTAGAGATCCAACAATGGATCTTCTTTTAATTGTAAGTTATACAGCTCTGAAAATCGGGACTCGGTGTATATACTAAATGACATATGGACCTTCCATTAAAAAAATAATCTCTGTTTAGTTTGCATGCTCTAACAATTTGAAGGAAGGCCTGTCTGCTCCCTCTTCGTGCATCTTTCTGTGGCTTGACGCAAAGCCCAGCTTCAGCTCGGGCCGCCCTGGCGTCAAAGCTGGATCAGCCCATGTACCTTTCCATGTCCTCTTTCGGTGCTGCTTGACTTGCGCTCAGTGCTTATATGCCCACATATTTCTCGCCCACCTCGTGGTAGTGACGGGGACCTGACCAAAGGCACAGTGGGTCTTTACCTACCACGGGCCCCGGCACAATCAACACCTTCCACACTGCTTATGCGACTTTGTAGCGGTTGTAACCTCGGAAAACTCTGGCCGTTGCAATTACTCTTTACCTTCTCGAACTTTAGAGCCAAACAAGTTGGACAGCAAAACCGTAGTACGCACTACCTTTCAGATTTTTAGCACCGCTTCTTGGCATTGTTGTCGTTGTTCGCAATTCTCTGTTCGTAGCTGAAATGGTGATACGACAACATCGTCCATGTCGCTCATGGTGCTCGCAGTAGCTTGGCAGAACATTGGAACATTCAAACTGCATACAGCTCACATTGCAGTGGAATGACCGAAATATGCGGTTGCCATTGCTGCGTGTATGTCGCGTGCTGTGGCGCTTATTGCGAGATTTGTCCGCGTCGGGCAGATCATTGCAATGTGACGTCGGGTCATACCATGTCAAAATGTCATAGGGACACCAGCTAGGATTTATGCTGGAAACCATTGTAAAATGTGTGTGTTTATCGTGCATGTGTTTTCCGCTTACTTGGACAACTGATGCATTGAAGATAGATTTTGGTGAAAGCTACCCCGGTTTGCAGGTCTCGAGCGCGTGAGTATTCAATCAATTGGTGATTTCTCTTGGCTACTCGATTCGGTGGAAGGTCGAATCTTTATTACCTTTGTCCGTCATCTTTTTATTGGCTTGTTTTTCGAAAGTAACCAAGTCGGTCTACTTAAGGAAGTCTAAAGAAGAAGCTTTGCTAGGGATAGACTAATGCACTTAACCATGCCTGCCCACCCTTACTATATTATCTCTAATCCACGTACTTGCACTAGCCTTGGCAAATATTTTTATTGACACCGAAATAAGACCACCTGCTTTCATTTTGAGGATGCCAGCATGCTGCAGGAAAAGCATGACTCACATTTAACTTGAAGTAATGGGTTTCACATGAGTACATTCGACTTGTAGGTGAAAGAGATGTGTCGCACTGTTTTAGAAAGTGAAGTTAAACAGTAATGCCGGTACGCGTTGCATGTTAGCGTGTTACCGCCAACACCACTAAGAACGTGTTCCACAGCCCACTGTGAAACTCGAACGTAGACAAATGTAAAATTGACTTATTGCCTAAATATTTTAATGCCGAAATTCGATGCGTGTTGCAGCTTACCACAAGCACCCAAAGTCATGACAGATGCCAGACCTAGGACGAACAAGGTCTTGCTGGCTACCTACACTTCAAATAAATTTTCCATGTGTTCTCAAGGGTATATATACATACAGTGAATTCTAAATAAATTTTTCATTTTGCTACCGACGTTCGGAGTACATTTGATTTCCGCAGTCGAGGGCCATAAAGAGGTACTCAGGCGTTTCATTCATAGTCCCTGATTAGCCTGAAAATTCGCTGAACACACCGGTACCTTGTGGAAAATACCTCAACATTAACGAATGTAAATTCATATGGCTTCACGTCCTTCGCGTCCTTCACACCAGTCCTTCACGTTGGAGCACGTCCGTTTAACCATACTTCATTTCTTACACTCCGACGCAGTCCGCGACATCTTATAGATATCTTTGTATTTACATTCCTTCTAACGTTTCATATAAACCCTATACTGTTCATATCATCGCTAACGCTTACTCTAGGCTAGGCTATTTTAAAATAAATGTTCCTTTAACCTCAATATCATTAAAGTTTCTTCTGTAGAAAACTCTAGGTCGATCAAAAATAGAGTACGCCTCATCAATCTGGGACCCCGGACGTACAACGCTTGTGACTAACCGAAGAAACTCTGCAAAATCGCGGAGTATGTTTTTTGTTTTTTTTGAACTATCATCGCATCGCCAGTGCATCATCTATGAAAGACTCATTGTCTCTATCTCTCCTTTCTTTTCGACGAAAATATCCCGTATTTGTCTTCCCTACAAATATTATCACTTAAACGTTCCTCTAAAATAAATTATTCACTTAATTAATCATACATTTTTTCACGCATTAACCATCGTTTCAAGGTCGGCATTCCTCAATGTAAAACACCAGCATACAACGTCTCCTTCATAGCCAGAACGTCTTCTGAGTGGGACCACCTTCAAGAATATTTAGTAACTATCAAATCACTCGATTTGTTTAAAGAGGCACTAACTAATCACTTTTGTTGATACTCTTCGATTTGATTGTATTTCATGTTTATATATTTGTGTGAATTTTTATATGCCCCACCCCTCAGTAATGCCGCAATGGGCCGTGAGGGTATTAAAATTAATAAATAAATAAATATGCATCGATGAATTCGTAACCCAAAAAGTGGCCAAAAATATTTTTTTCCTCGAAGTTAATGAATTTACAAGTTTGGTCCTCATCACGTTCTAAAAGTTAAAGTCTCTAATGGCAACAATAAAAAAAGTGTCGAGGAAGGCAAAGTTTCACTCTTTGGATTGTAGACGCTTCTCCAACTTATTACAAGCAGTTTTATGATGTCAAATGAACGCTTTGGAAGCTGGCTTCAACACTCGCGCAGCAGCGAAAAACAAATGCGGTTAAACGAATGCTGAGCATAGTCCATTTTTAGACTGCTCGCTCGACCAGCAAGTCCGTCCTTTACCTGATACTCACTACACTGAAAAAGGAGGTATATTTGAATGTTGGTTTTGGGATCACGTTTAATGCAGATTTTACAATAGCTAGCATGAATTTCGTGATACTAAATAGCATACAGGAAAGGCCATTGATTCCGAAAATATAGTAAGTTGGGGTAGCTAAAAAAGTCGCCGAAGTACCCCTTGCTGGCTCACGCATTTGCGTCGGTTGCGTTCAAAGCAACCAAAGGTTCAGCAACGGCCCTAACACTACGAAGGATTGTTTCACAATGCTTATATTGTTTGCCATGAGCCATGCGGAGAACAATTATCCCAGTGAGTTTGTGGCTGCTGCCGTTTCGGTCGTTCTGAACGCAACCAACGCAGCTGTCTTACACGTGGATTTACCGCTCTCATGAGTCAACAGCAGACAATGAATGCGATGAAAGCGAACTGTGAGGAGCCAAAAGTTTTCTTTTTATGTTAGCTTCCGGGTATATTTATAAAAGATTTATTTTCAGTTCAGGCTCAGAGAACGGTTAAACAAAAAAATGAAAGCCGTTTACAACTCCCTGTAACGCCGAATTAGAGCGCAGCTCTTGAGGAAGAGGGGAAGGCACGGGGGGGGGGTCACGTGACCTCGGGGAGGGAGGGGTCACGTGGCCTGGGGGTCACATGACCACGAGGAGGGGGAGGGGAATTTTCTCCGCTAAATTTAGCGGGGAAAATTTTCCACTAAATTTAGCAGGGAAAATTTTCCGCTAGATTTAGCGGGGAAAATTTCCGCTAGATTATAGCGAGGAAAATTTTCCCGCTAAATTTAGCGGGGAAAATTTTCCGCTAAATTTAGCGGGGAAAATGTTCCGCTAGATTTAGCAGGAAAAATTTCCCGCTAGATTTAGCGGGGAAAATTTCCCGCTAGATTTAGCGGGGAAAATTTTCCGCTAAATTTAGCGGGGAAAATTTTCCGCTAAATTTAGCGGGAAATTTACCCATCATGCACCGCGCGGTTACGCCGACGGCGACGGCGACGGCGACGCCACTCAAGCCGGAAACGGGCGCCGAAGAGCTGCGCTCTTAAACGTGATAAACGACCTTTTCTGGCGTCTAGGCAATTTCAAGGAAGAGTATATTGATATCGCAAGCCGCATTGCCAGTAAGGCCGTGTCTTCCGGTGTATATGTCGCGGATTTTCCCCCGAAATTTCTGCTGGTGCGTCTTAAAGAATGATGCGGAATATATACGTTTCTATATGTATATAAATTAATACCGGGTGCTCCACACAAAAATGACAGTACTTATTAACAACAAATTGGAATAAAGACGATTTTTTGGGGGATTACGTTCTATACGGCGGAGGACGCTGAAACGCAGGTGTGAAGTGCTTACATTTTGGCCAATGCTTGGCTAAATTCCGTGCTGCTTGGGTAATTACTTCCGAAAAAAGTAATCGGCCGTTACATGAAAAAGTAACCGTTACAGTTGTGAGTAGTGCTTGTCTTCCTTTGCTCTCTTTCTTGTGTTCATCTTTTTAGCGCTTTTAACCATTGTTCAAAACACGCAGAAGCTCAATATAATATTGTTTGTTTTCTATAAATTGCAATGCATTTGTCATGAGACACACGACGCAGCTCACTGCGAATAAAACTACGCGAATGTTGAGTAAACACTTTATTTGATGAAAGGTTTACGACGTAATCACTGACGTCATTGCGACTGCAGCGAGCCAAGTCGAAATTGAGTGCTTGCTTTGTTTCTGTGTAATCGTGTAATGTTCAAGTTGTTTCAACACCATCATTGAGCATGTACCAACTTGCTCAAATTGAACCGATAATTGCTTTCTTAACTTGGGCGCAAATTTGAATGTGTGCGTACTGCCGCTCCATGTATGCAAGGCGCGGGTTTACCTGCTTGCTAGGTAAACCCGCGCAGCGTAAAGGACGACGTGGAAGACGGCGTCTAGGATCACCTCTAGGACGACATGTAGGGCGATCGCAAGGGCGACCTCAAGGAAGACGTCAAGGACGCTGTCTAGAACGACCTTTAGGGCGATCTCAAGGACGACCTCTCGGACGACCTCAAGAATGACGTCTACAACGACGCTGAGGACGACTTCCGAGAGGACGACGTCTAGGATGACCTTTAGCACAACGGCGAGGACGGCTTCCGCATAGGCGCGGCGCCTGCCTAATATGCAGACGTCCTGCGTATGCGGAGGCGCCGCGCCCCCGCGCTGCGCCTCCACATATGGGCCAAACCTCCGCAATATGGCGCACACGCGCGCCGCGCCTACGCACGGCGCATTTGAAGCCAGATACTCTACAGCGAAGACCGTGTGAAGTTTTAAAAGAATGCTAGCGCATTAAAACAAAAGTTTAACTCCTTACTGTTCTCTTTTATAGCATTCTTTGTCTACTGCTTACTTTAGCCTTAGACAGCAGCGCTGGTTTGGGTTTTGCGCTGGTTGTGTTCGGAGGGACCGAAACGACGGCAACGTCGCAGTAACCGGGTTTGTTTTTTCTGCCTTTCATTTTTTTTAAACCCACTCCCCTCTATAACGCCTCTGGCCCTGAGGGTAAAATAAGTAAATGAATAAATATATAAATTGTTCCCGAAAACAAATGTGGCAAACAATGCGAACTTTGGGAAGCAACCATGAGTTAGCGCTCTCGCAGTGCACGGAAGCTGCTGCAGTGTTGGTCTCTGTGAACACCACCGACGGAAACGCTTGAGTCAGCCTTAAGGCCTTCCACCGCCAACATCAAACGTACTGCGAACATCGGTAGCAAAATGAAATATTATTTAGAATTCGCTGTCGATATATACACCTGTCAACAAACGGAAGGTTTAGTTGAAGTACAGGTAGCCAGCAAGATGATGTTCGTCCTAGTCCTGGCATCTCTCACGAGTTTGGATGTTTGCGGTAAGCTGTTACGCGCATCGAATTTCGGCATTAAAAATATTTAGGCAATGAGCCCATTTCACATTTGTTTACATTCGAGTTCGAATACTCTATGAGCCATTGCAATATTTGCCTACTACACGCTGCCATCCTTGTCTAGTGCGCTGTGGGACGCGTTCTTAGAAGTGTTGGCAACACCACGTTAAGCGTAACGACATTATCAGTAACGCGTTACTTTTATCGGTAACGTAGTCGCGCACTCTTTACGTTTTCGAAATTTTAACGGATAACGTACTTTCGTTATTTATTTTAAGTAAGGAGCGTAGTTACGCTACTCCTTACGTCCTCAAAAAAATACAACCCAATTATCTTTTTTGGGTGTATCTATGCGCCAAGTAATGTAATATCCTACGTTTCTTTTACGTTTTCGTTTGCGTTTTTGTTTTCGATTTTTCGGGTGAAACCGAAAAAAATTAGGTAATAAGCCTGTTGCAATACGTAGAGCGCCACGACGGCAGGGGATTTTGGGAACCCTCGGTACAGATCATGCACTTTCTCGTTGCGTCTTCGCGGCAGCTACCGCCAGCAACAGCAATTGCAGCCACCCGCCATACCTGCCATCCACCGGAACGTCGTACGTCGTTGGTAACGCACCGTGTCGGTGCCAGACTTGTACATAACTTAAATAATCTACTCAAGTTGCTGTATCTTAAATACTTTTGTGAGTAACTTGGTATCTATCAGCTACTTTCGAACGTCAGTATTTAGTACTCTAACTTAAATAATTTTTCAAGTAACGTGTACTCATTTTAAAGTTACTTTTAAGTTACTTTCTATTTTTTATTTTCTTCTGAGGCGGGAAGCTTGGAAAATATTGAGCTCCAGTTATTTTGGCATACATTTTGGCATACATTCTTTGATAGTTCCCACATCAATCGTAGCTGGCATCGTATGACACTGTACAGACGTCATGTATGCAAATTATCTCTCAATAAACACCACTGAATGCGACATACAAGCACAAGTGAAAACGGCATAGTTCGGTTATTCCACAGCAGTGCCAGCTGTATGCAGTTCGAGTGTTCTCATGTTCTGCGAAATTACCGCGAGCACCATAAGTGACATAAAAGATGTTGTGTTATCACCATCTCAACTACGAAAAACCAGAGCATTGAAAACAACGACAATGATGCCGAGAAGCGGTGTTGATATGTTTAAGGGTGGTGCATGCTTTAGTTTTGTTGTATGATTAGTTTGGCTTCAAAATTCAGAAGGTGAAGAGTTAGTACATCTTCGAAGTCACCTAAGCAGTGTGGAAGGCGTTAGCTGTTCAGGAGCTTACGTTTTGTAATGGCCCACTGTGCCTGTTGTCAGGCGCCCATCACTACCTATACACCTCGAGGTGCACAAGAAAGCTGCGGGTAGGTAAACACTCAGAGCCAGTCAAGGAGCACCAAAAGAGGACCTGGAAGGGTACATGGGCCGATCAAACTTTGACACCAGAGTCCTGAGCCAAGCTGGGCTTTGATTAAAACCTCAGAAGAATGCACCAAGGGGGACCAGACCAGCCTTCGTCAATAGAGAGGTTTCGTAGATAGTGTTGGCACCCAGGCTACGCTATACGCTAGAGCGACGACGCTACTGCGCATCTGCGATGCTAGCGGAGAATTTGCGGAGCTGCGGAAGCTAGCCGAGGCGCGCGATTTTCGCAAGCGTTGCGAGAAATGTAGCGCGCCTAGCGCGATGTCCAGCGCGGGTCTCGTGACGACGAGTATTTAAGTCACTAGGGATAGCCAGCGAGGGACGCAATTCAAGATGGCCACCACGCCGCGCCTGTCCGGTCTTTCCGTTACGCGATCGCGGTTCGGAGGTGCGGATTACATCTTGTCGGGGCGATAATTAGCCGCGACAAATCGCTACCTGCAACAGGTAGCGATTTATGGCGGACATGCTCAATACAGCCACGAGGGGAAAGCATTTTGCGATTTGTGGTGCCCTCAGCGAAGGGTGCGGCCTCCTGCTCGGCCCCTTTTGTCGTGAGGACAAAACCCATCAATAGAGTGAGCAAGCAGGCAGATATGAAGGACTTCCGTGGTGTTTGATTTTTGGTGAACAGTGAGAGAGATGAGAGAAAGACCGATCGCAACGACCCAACATAAGAGCTACGGTCGATTGTCATTTAATTTTAAAGATTTCTCCCGCTGGATTTGGAGTTTGACACATATCAGTTTGGTTTGGGAAGCTTGGCCGTCAATTTTATTCAATCACAAATAACATGATAATCATTAACTTAAAAAAGAAGCAAAGATTAGCACTTTATTTGAGAAACAAAATAATTTTTTTTAAATAAAGACGTTAATAAAAAATGCAACGAATTGCTTTACAAACTATCGTTTTACTCAAGACTTAGTGTCTGTAAGAGCCGCTAGTGGCGTTGCGTTAGCTCTCGTAGCCCTGTATTGTGTAGCGATTTGCGAACGTTGTACTAAAACTTGGAAAGGCGGTTCCGCTTCGCTATATATAGCGGAGGACGTAATGGATTGCGTATAACGTAACGGGAGTGACTGAACGATCCACGAAAACACTCTGTTTTCCGTCGCACAATAGTGCCTAACGCATACTATTAAGTAGAAGTAGTAGGAAGAAGAATTATTTCCGGTTGTTTAAGTATATTTACCAACACGCTCGTTTTTAATGTAAGAGAATTTGGAACGCAAACTTTCCTCGAAATGAGTTTCAGTTACTTTCCATGGTCCTGGGTGTTGCTTGGGGTCTCGTGAAATGACAGTCCCTGCACGTGCTTGCCCACAGGTACCACAACACAAGCCAAGCACAGCACCGAGAATACAAGATTTTCTACGAGAGGCTTATTCACGTCGTTAACATCGTTCACATTTTCTGTCTTGGATTGGGAAGAGGGACACCCATGCGGGGATAGCTGGCTACCGGCAATTCGCGAGCATTATCAGTATAGAGGAGACTATGCTCTATGATACCTATCCAGGCATGTTAGTCATGACGAGCTTGGCAAACACAATCTTCTGTTTCCCCGGTGTTCACCAAGACATTTAAGATGATGTATGAATGTGCACGACATGTGCGAAGTCCGATTCAATGACTCTGCTGCAGGTTTATGGTCAGCTGGTTTGATGCCAAGCAACGCTGAACATGGTTTCACATAAATTATGCCACACCGCTGGAGAGTTAAGTAATTCGGATTGTGGTCCACCCGGACACAAAGCCGAGAGAAGCATCGGTGGAGAGCACAGTCAAAACCCAGTGCGAAATCTTTCGTCGATTTGGACAGCCAAGGACACTGCTGTTTGACAATGAACGCCAGTTTAATGGTACTGTTTCAAGTAGTTTTTACAATTGTCATGTACAGCGTCCCACCACCACTGTGAATCATCTGCAGTCCAGCGGGTTAGCCGAGCACACGATATGTAGAGTCAAGGAGGGCATTCGTGAGGATCAACCATGCAGCCTTGGAGTTAGGCCTCAAAGCACTTCCCCTCTGTTGTTGATGTTCCGTTGTTGCTGTATCTCAGCAAAAGATAGGAAGCACTCCTCTGAACTGCTATTCGGGCACCGCATCTGATCCCAGACTGAATTTTGTCTTAATGCATTTGTGCTCGCCTCCGCACAAGAGAGGCAACCATCCTTTTGGTGCGAGACAAACTGTGTGGGAGCGCAGTTTCGGATTATGGTGGATTCCTAGAGTTGTCTGCTCACTTGATGGTATACTAACGACAGCAGTAGACACCCTAAGACGATAGCAACCAACAGCATGCGGATCAGCTCTGGACACGGCTTCCCCACAAGCGGGGCAGCCGTGTCCTGCCTGTAGTAATTTTTTGACGGAGAAGCAACGAAGTTGGTGTTTTGGTGGTCTAACGATCAGGCTACTCCTTGGCAGCAAGAGACACCCAAAAAGAGCCAATAGAGCGGCCTGGTGATGGGGTGCCCTGACGGGAGACCAGTAGTGGCCGGGGTTCACGGTCAGCGCAGACCCTGCCGACGAGAAAGCAGACGTGATTGACATCTAGGATTAGGTTTAATTAATTATAGAGCAGAACATCTGAACTGGAGAACAAGAACGGCAAAAGGGACTCGAGCTCGGGCTTGAGCATGCGCTCATATTAGCACAAATAGTGTCCGTGACGACGCAACAAACTCGTAAAAGCCAATTATTACATTCTTCGTTCCTTATATTTCAACGAAACCTCATGGAAGACAATGAAGCAGAAAAAAAAACTACTGATTTCTCTCACTTAGTATTTTTTCACCAATAGCTACACGAAGAATAGAATAATAAAAGAATCAGAACACGACACGTATCTTCCGAAACACGCACGCACTGAATTAGAAATGACATTGAAAATCATCATACCCGTGGAAAGTTAGTCACATTTGAGAGAGTTGCATACGGAGCAAAATGTCAGCTTAACGGCCGCTGGGGCTCCTAATGTCCGGTCGGGTGTGCTAACCACTGCACCACTCATCTGTTTTATTAATCCACAAGAAATGAACTGTATCCAATCAGAGGTATTCTTGAAGCCCACACCTCCGCGTGGAACACGGTACGACGCTTGCTGGCACGAGGTACGTGCTCATTGTGCTCCAGATATCCTCTCACTCTCTGTCTCGTCCCGTGTAGATGTGTTATATTTTGTTCATGAGCTTTAGAGTCACGGTATTATCATCATTTGAGAGAATTAACAGCAACGTTGCAACATATAATGACCAATTTTAATCACCGTACGTGGTCTCCGAAGAGGAAATAATCGAAAATATGTAGAATATTGAACTGTAATTGAAAGAATGAGTCAATGTTTTACGAAACCGCCGAAAGCCAAAATAAACAGAGTCAGGATTTGAAATCTGGTTCCCCCAGTGTCCGGTCGGGTGTGCTAACCCTTCCACCACCCCACCTTTTTTATCTATATTAAAGCACACACAACACAAACACGTCCAGGCTAAGCGTAACACTTTGAGCAAGATGTAACACTTCAAACACCTACATGAACCTAGCAACAAAAAATGAGTTACAAGCCATTTCTCAAGCATAAATTGATAAGTCGCGATCTGGCCACCGTGATACCCGCCTTTTTCAATTCAGCTGTGGCTTCGGACATGTAAACATTTGGATTACGCATGTGCGGGAGTCGTGCGCCAAGATATTTTGTAGGTGTTGAGCCCCACTTGATCCCTGCAAACTCTGTGTTTTTTGTGGCCAATGTACCGTGCCAAAATATTGAACATTTTTCTAAATTTACAGCCGCACCGGTAACATCGCAAAAGTGTTTAACTCAACAAAAAAGCTACATAATCAGCATATGCCAATACTTTGACTTATAGGGAGTTAAGCGCAAACCCGTGAACGTTTCCGTTGTTAACGATGCGCCGACAGAAAGTGCTCAAGATAAAGCACAAATCATAAAGGCGAGAGTGGGCAGCCCTGACGTGCCGACGACAGTAGCAGCGATGCTGTAAGTTACGCTACGATTTACAATTAGTCGCGTAGAACAGAACAGCTTACGATGTGCCATTCGTACGCCTTCACAAATAACATCTCCAATGTTGATGTGCCGCAAAATGGCCCAAAGAAATACAAAATTTACGCGGTCGAATGTTTTTTTTAATCAATCTGATGCATAGAAATCTGGAATTCTTCTGTACAACATTTTAAAATGCTTCTGGCTGCGTGAACGTTTTGTATGGATTGTCCAGCCCTTTATGCCACACGTTTGGCGGTAACCCACATATTTTCATGCTGTAGCCTTCCACTGCGGACATATCGGCGTCCTCTGATTTTGGAATTAACACAGTGTGGGTTCTATAAAATGATAATGGCAATTTTTTCTATAACATTCCTTACTGACAGCAAGAAGGATGGGAGCGAGTACCTTTCTGTATTTCTTGTAAAAACTTAAGCCATGCCCGTCTGAGCCTGGTGTTTTACCACCGGAGAGGTCGCCTGTTGCCATTTCGACTTCCTCAAGGCTTATGGGTTCCTCCAGCCATTCCTTTGTTTCGTCGTCTATCCTCGGCATAAAAGACAAGAGTTTGTCAATTTTATCATCTTCTCGTTCTGATGGGAGTTCAAAAAGTTGTTTGTAACGTTCCACAAAGGAATCCTCAATGCTTGCTTTGTCTATTTCTATGGTACCATTTTTGCCACAGAGAAACCGCCGTACCCTTGAACGTAATGCAGCGCCTTCGTATCGCTCTTTCTGTAATTTTTCGAGGACTGATTTGACATTCGCGATGTCCTTCGCTCCCCAGACCTTGGCATTCACATTCAGCTTCACACAAAGAACGTAAATCCTGCTGCCGTTATTGCTCTTTTGTCCGAGACGAAAAATTCAGCGCTGTCAATCTTTCGGTTGCTGACATTTCAATTGCTCCTTGAACCGCGCCCATCGTTCCAATGAACATATTTCATTCTGCTGTGCTAGTTTTCTCAACAGGTTACCTGCTGAGCTACAAATGTTTCGTCTTTAAGAAGGCTGGTGTTCAGCTTCCACAACCGCCAGTTATACTTGCCCTTTGGAATTTGGTTATGTCCCATTGCGAACTTTACGAAGCCGTGATCACCAAAAACACTGATTTTACGCAATAAGAGTTGATATTAGGGAGTTGTAGAACAGCGCATGCTCAAGCTTTCCGTACGCAAAGAATAGCGTCGTAGCCACCGCGCATTCGCCGACCGCTAACCACGTTTTGCGCTTTGCGTGCGCTTTTTTAGCGTACGCCAGTTTTCGGAAATTGCGTGCGTACGCAAAGTGTCTTTGCGCTCCTTCAAGAAGGATTTGTGATGAGAAGTTGGCTAAAGCCAAGACGATTAGAGTAAAAAAATGACGACTCCCAGGACCATGGCTGCGCCGCTTTCGGCGGCGACGTGAGCGCGACGTGGGCGGCATCCTCGCGACTGCGATTTTCAATACGAGACGACATTGCACTTGGTTTGCAAGAAACCCAGTACGGTAGGCAACGACCACCGGCAACTTGATGCTTGCGACGCGCAAACATTTCTCGGCGAATGTCCGGTGTGCTAATGTCAGTTCATACGACCTCTCTTCTTGGGGCGACGGGAGCGGACACGAACGGTCGACCGCTGGCGTCGCATTCCCACGTTTAAACAAATCTAAAATGTTTCTCTTGACCAAACAATTTTTTTTTTCATGTTACAACATTTCGTGTGTTAAATAAAAATTGTGACTGTATCTTGGTGGCGTTGCCAGCGGGAGACACTTGGGCTTTTGGGTAGCGACGGAGAAACGCTATTCTAAAACTCTCTTGCGTAGCCTGCGCTAACTAAAGCGCTAAATTTAGAGCTGGCGTGCGCTAAAATTGCATAAGTTATTCTAAAACTCCCTGCTATGTACAATATCAGCAGAAATATACACACGATCAAGGCGAGCGTGAGAAGATTGTTAAAGTGCGTAAACTGATTTTTTTTTAGTTTCGCTCGATATGTGAAAAGATATTCCACATTGTTTTCTGCTATCATTTCACTCAGCAGATTTGCAATAACATCACTACTACACGTTACGGAAAATTTATCACCTGCCTATGTGACTATACACAGGTATAGTCACCTAGAAATATAGTGGTCCGATTTGCTTTGATGTAATGTGATATTTCGTGGAAAAACAGGGTTTGCTCACTGACTTTACAAGGGGCATAGACAAACACAATTCGCCACTGACGAGAGTCAAACAAATTAAAGTCACACATTATAAAACGCCCTTGAGCATCGATGGAGACACTCACATCAGAGAGTGGGACAAATTTTTAAAGGAACAAAAATAGCCTACTACCGTGCCAACTGCATGCGTTACACATACATCGTACGTAGTAAGGAAGGGTTGTAGCGCCTTCGTAACTTGGTCTCACTGCGACATTTTTTGTTTCGTGTATGGCTGAAAAGTCTACTTGCTCTTAGTGACGCAAACGTAATAGCTGGTACTGTGTATGGCTATAGTCGGCGACAGATCAAGAACGAAGTGGAATCTCCTCCACCCCTTTCCACTCCAGCAGAGCGAGCGGTGGAGAGGAGGCGACCTCCTCTCCACCGTTCGCTCTGCTGAAGTGGAAAGGGGTTGGAGGCGCTTCCACTTCGTTCTTGAAATGCCACCGACTATAGAATTTAAAGGGGCGATGCAACGATTTTTGTATTTTGCGCAAATACCGCTTAGAACGGATCCCTGACGTTAATGACCTGTGAAATACCCGTTCGTTTTTCACCACATGCAATCGAAGTCGCAGAAAAAAATAAAGAAAAACGAGCAGAGTTCACCCCCTCAACTCGCAGCCAGAACAAGCGGCCACGTGATCTGGAGCCGATTATATGCCGCCAATGTTGATCATAGCCATGCGCTGGGGTTGGCAAGGCACAGGACACGCGCTGAGTTCCAGACATTGTTATGGTTCGGCTGTTGTCGTCATTGCAGCGATTGGACACAGGACACTGCCCGAATGCTTCTCGAGCTATCGATTATCACGAGCCCAAATCGAGTGTCCACGCCATGCTCGGGTCCAATCTATGAGCCGCATTCAAATATCGTCACTGGGCGGTACTGCTACCGCCCAGCTACGTCATCAGGTTTTGCGAAGGAGAGATTGAATGAAAACACTCGGTTTTGTCCTCGAAATTACAGCGCAACAAAGGAGTTTCTTGGTCAGTGGCGTTGCGTGCGAGTATCCTTGAGTCCCACTAGTGCCAGTAAGCTCGTGTAAAGTGAAAAACATTCCAATTGAATATTGTTGCACCACCCCTTTAAACCTTTAATAGTGAGTATACCCAGCTTTCAGCCATGTTGGAAGAAGTGGAAATTTGGATGCAAACATTGTTGGGGCGGAGGAGAAGGTTAGCAATAAAACGCGGTTTACAAAAAGGTAACGCAAAACTTACATAATTCAAAGCTGTGCGACAAGCACAAACAAATATTCAAATGTAAGGAAACAACCGTCGGAAACTGTTCTATGTTTGAACAAAACCGCCTCCTACGAGGTTTGCTCTCTTCGGCCATCCGGTGGAGCTCGAGGCTTGCGTTTCATTCTGCCGTGCATCTTGCTCTAGTCAGACCCCTCGAGGTGAGGATCTTCCTCCTCGACGCAATCTAGCAGTCGCTTGAAGGTAACGGAGCTGTCGTCCACTTCCGATTCAACTTCACAGGCATCGTCTAAAGAGCGGTCGTTCCCGTCAACCGTCTTCTGTCGGTGACATCTTGAGAAGTCTGGAGCGGCTCTGTCGTTTTCCACGCCATTTCTGCCGCAGGCAGCTCTGTATCGGCTTCCAGAATTGATGCAGTGGTGTCCTCGTGTTGTGATGTGCCACGTTTGTCAGCACGTGAAGGTGTTTCGTTATGGGTGGTGCTTGGGTGCCCTGGGCCGTCTTCGATTTTCGAGGATTCTTCTTCACCGATAAAGAATTCGAAGTTGTCTTCCTCGAGATAGCGTGCACGTCCGGACGCAGTCCTCTTGCTCCTGACCAAAACGATGGCACTAATCACAGCGAGGGACACGTCATTATCGGCGGATGTGGCCTGTTCTCTTGCATCGAAGTCAGATGGCCGCTCTTTCGGGGACAAGAACGATAACGTTGCTGCCGAACAGACGCAGCTGGTGCGGAGATTATCCTTAGTGACGCCTTCCTTCAGGTTCATTTTCACCATCCTTGTCTTCGTCTGAACATTCTGAAAGCCTTGCGCCCTCCATGTATCTCGGGCTAATTCGTTGATCTTTCCGTAAGGCTCAAGGCCCTCCGCACCGTGTCGTCGCTTATGTGAATGGGCATCCATTGGAGCAATATTCGTACATCGCACTCATCGGGATCTATAAGGAGGAATCTTTTTCTTTCAGCATAAGTTCCTTTTCTTCCAGAAGTTTTTGCTTCGCTGTCAGGGTGTTGAAAGTGAAGAGCCAGACATGGTTCATTTTGTACGTGCCGGCTCCAATGAAATCGTTTAGAACGCCGTGGAGTTCCATTTCGACTCGAAAATCATGACTCCCTGTACGGGCGTCCTGTGATGTCGCAATGAGCAAATAGAAAATTCTAAACTTCAGTACCTGTAGGCTGTGACGTCAGAACCACAGGGTATGTGTCCTGGGATATTGGGGCAGATGAACCAAGGCCGGTGAAGGCCGTTGAAGACGCCTCCACGGGAGCCCATTTTGTTTGTTGCGACCCTTTCCAACGGCGTCTCGCGCTTCAGATCACCCCACCATGTCTTTCTGGCGTTTTCTATCTGTATTATATCACCAAGAAGCGAAGTGTATCCAATCAGAGGTGTTCTGGAAGCACAGGACGCCACGTGGAACACGATACTGCTCTTGCTGGCACGTATGTGCTCGTAGGGCTCAGAAATCCTTTCAATGTTTTTCGTGTCACGTATACGCGTATTAGTTTTTTGTTTATGAGATTTAGAGACAAAGTATCATCACTGACAAAATGAAGAGCCACGTTTGAATATATCATGGGAAGTTTTCATTGCTGTACCTGGTCTACGAAAAAAAAATTATCAGAAATATGCAGGTGAATTAACCGTACTTGATCTAATGAATCAATGTATTACGACAACACCGAAAGCCAAAATAAACGAGGAAGCCAGAATTTGAACTCTGAGCCTCTCAATGTCCGATTGGGTTTTCTAACCTCTACACCACTCCACTTTTTTCCGGTTTTCACGAAACTATTCATGCACATACTGCCGTTTTGTGAACAAGATAACAGAAATGAGTTTCACACATACTGATATACTAACCAACGAACATCAATAAGGACAAAAAAACTTCCAGCCAATATTTTGTCTGGGAGCCAGGAAATAAGTGGGGTTACGTGGTGCTAAAAAGTTTCGGAGGTTGCCAGCTCGTCCAGAACTTGCAGCCGCTTGGTGTTGCTATTTTTAATGCGAATATTAATGCGAATAGCATTCTAATGCGAATAGCATTCTTTGGCTACTTCACGCACTTTTCGTCTATTTATCTATCTATCTGGCTATCTAACCTCCTACGCCGCGGGTCGATAAATAAATAAAAAAGACCGTCGCCGGCTGGGATTCGAACCGTTGACCCTTTGATCAGCAGGCAGACGCGCTAACCACAGAGCTATGAACGACGTCATTCAGTCATTCAACGTTCCATGCACGAGGGCTCATTCCGCTCTCGTGGGCTGAGAGCACGCCGCTAGCTCACCCTCTCCCGCGCTCGGGGAAGGTGATGTAGCGGCCGTGCTCAGCCTC
>JAZHYW010040265.1:37500-63238 GCA_037355805.1 Ixodes ricinus | reverse complement strand
ATTGTTTCTAAGAGGAAAGGCAGCGCAAAGAGGTCACTTTTGCGATGCCCTTTCACCTGTTATTATTCAAGTTCATCAGAAACTACGGGAGCACTAGATGAGCTTCAGAGCGGGTGCTGCGACTTTGTTGCCTCCTTTGAGTGAGGAGGCAGTGTGTACACCTCCTGTAGTGGGCGAGAGTTTCTATGTTGGGAAAGCGAAAACAATCCGTTTCTAGTCTCCTTGAGCTTCGAGCCACAAAGAAACCCAGTCTTCGACGCTAATCCTGCAGTTACTCGGCCTCACTTGCGACGTGTCTGTCCGCTCCCCGCGTCTCGAAGTAGGATTGTCACAGTGGGGGGCTAGTGAAACTTTGGGGGGCTTCGGACCCTCCAAACCACTCCCCGCCCCACCCCACCCCCTTCCCTGCCTATGCCACGTACCCCCCCCCCCCCCCTTTGCAAATATCAGCTAATGTTCCAACATCTTATTTCTTTTTGTTTTAAGAATGTATGTTGATAAGCAAACGTACCACGATAAATTTCGAAAGTAATTTCTAATTTCAGTAAAATTTACTAGGAAAACGTAATTTGAGTAAACACTAATTACCGAAATAAATATGTAATTGAAAGTTACTAAACTACTCAGAAAAGTAGTTAAACCACAGTAACTTGTGTGGAATAGTTGAACTACGTACAAGTATGGTTCTGCATCAAGGTATTCTATATTTCATATCGCAAAAATAATAATTATTTTTACGTTGCGTTTTTACTTGAAGGATCGTGATGGATTTGTTTGTTTTGATGAGTGTATCTTTGTATTTGTTTGATTATTTCTGCCGAATCTTTTTTTCACCCTTGATAAAGTATTTTTTACAAGGGGCTTAAAGGTGTTTTATTACAAATAAATAAATAAATAGCTCCTGTTTCTTTGTCTTTTAATTCATATGCTGTGCATTTAACCGCGAACTGTTTCATTTTGTGCGGAGAAATTACCATCATGAGTTTGTTTTACCGTTGACGGGCTTCACCGCCACGAATTTGCACACCGTCACCACACCGCACACCACAACACAAGACCATCACACCACACTTTAGCACCAAATTTTCGTCTATAAATAAGGTTGGTAAATTCAATGTCAATAAAAACTAGTAAAAATAATGTTATTGTGATGGCGGTCGCACAGGCGTATAGTTTGCTGCAGTATGTTTATCTGCGAAACGTGTTGCTACGCGACAGCTAAATATTCTATGCGAATGGGGGATTCTCTTGTAGCCTTAAGCAGACTCAAATTACAACACGGAGAGCGCTTACCTTAATATTATCGCACGACATTCCATCCACAGCGGGTTCTTCAAAACACGGATATCCACTTTCAGCGCAGCACAGAATTTTGCATTCTTGCTTAAATTTTCCGGGCTGTTAGAAAAAGAACACACACACACGAGAGCGTATAACAAAATTTAGTAGACAATCAATGAGCTGCTCAATTAATATTTTTTGCACTGCTCCCAATTTAACCAAAAAGTCGTCAACAAAAACGAAGTTATCACACCAGAGAGGCAATTCTCATGTAATTAATAATCCGGAATAAACTCAAAACACAAAGAGAAGTATGCCGAATACCTTACAAATTGGGGTTTATTTTGAAATGCAGTCTGAGGTTAGGTAGTTGGACGGGCAAGGTAAATTATTATAAAGAACACCAATTTACAATTCTAGGGAGAAGAATATTTAAGATTCCAGATGGTCAGATTTTCAAATTGAGTCATGTTTAGACATTTTACTTGTTAGGTGGCTCTGCAGGCTTGATACCAAAATGCACCACACTGGATAATAAGAGTGTCTTTACTTTTTGAACTATTCGTTCTATGCAGATAACAAAAACTATTTTTTTATTAGAAACGTGAGCCACCCTTTGGACTCTGAGGCACCTCAGGAATATTGCGCTACACGAGCGGTGCGTATTTCCTTCAGAATTTATCAGCTTTTCAAAATAATTGCGTCGTAGCTCTCTCTCCCCCCTCTACTGCAATCAAATAGTTAGAAACCGAGTTGAACGATCAATAAAGAACACTTAGATTTCGTGCGTTGGTTAAAAAAAATCAGTTACTATATTTTCCCAAGTGACAAATGATGAGGCGACGAATAACTGGAGAAACAAAACGTTTATTGGGGCGAAATTCTGCCAAAACAAAATAGACGCAGATTAGCGTCGCAGGTTAGGGTCGCGGGCGTCGATGTTGGTGAAACAGTGGGATCGAGCGTTGGGGCGAGACTGACTCCCGCTCGCCACGCGGACACCCTTATGTAGACGCTTGGGCCTCTCGAATAATCGGCGTAGAAGTTCCGGAGCTTAGAACATTTTGACCTCAAACCAGCAGCAAGGGTCACTCGAATTTATCAGAACGCGACATTTACAAAAATAACAAGAAGGTATGACCGCTACCAGGCAACCTTTAGCCAGCCGCGCTCCCGACTTGGCTAGCTTGCGCAGGGTCAATATAAACTAAACAAACATGTTTCAAAGTGGAGAATTTCAATACTACTATCTAAATTATAAACGAGGTTTTCCCATCTGACAGAGTTCGCTACTAGAAAAAAACGCGTTGAGTTGGGAAGCTTCATATTTATATAAAAACCTAAGAATTTCTCTCCATAACCTTTTAATACGCATATTTGTAACTGTTTCACCACTAGAAATTTAGCTTAGTATCTGTCTTTATGATGGATCAGGTATTCAAATTTCTTATACGAATTGCGAGGAGCTTTTATTTGCAAGACCTTGATGAATGTGCGGATTTTAGCAGCACATATTAGTGCCTTACATTTTGAATATTTACAGAACGGCTTGTAGGCCAGCACTTGGGCGCTGGGTTTGAGGGGTAGCAGTATTCATTATTTTATATTGAGATCTTTTACATGTCCTACGTTACTGAATTAATTTTACTTCTGCAGTGTGAGAATGTATTGTGCGTAATGAATGGTTTTACGTTGAAATTTTAAAACAGGGACCAAAAAGTTTTACGCTCGTTCGCGAGTAAAAGTCATCAGAGAGTAAACGCTGACACCCCTTTCCCGGATTGAGGGTACACAAAAGACCGTAAACAACGAACTTCATTTTAATATATAAAAGCAAACATTAAAACATTACCAGCATAATAACTGGAAATAAAATGCCCCCTTGTGTGGGAGTGAAAGCGGAATGAAGACAAGCACTGAACAAAACAAGAAATGTTTTATTCAAAGAAATGTCAAAGTACAAACGAGCTGGTGTTAGTTTGTCATAATGGTAAAAACTAAGAGTGAGGCACAAACAAAATATCAAATAATGAAGAGATAAATAAGGGGGCCGGAGGATGTGTGAAACACAGCTTCAAGGTTTATTTCGTACACGCTTCATTTATTCTATTTACAAAATCGCCCCGGAAACAAAAAGGCTTACTTTTTTTCTTAAAAGTTGACAACCTAAAAGAGGGAACTCATATTGAACAAACAAATCGGCGAAGCTTTGTTCAAAATCCTGGTAGCAACGTGCCCCTCATTTATCAGAACCGCTAACTCAATCAAGAACCAAAGACCCAAAGCCAAATGCGCACAGTCTAAAGCAATATCAAACATTAAAAAAAAAGAAGAAAATCCAGGTCAAAATTTGGGTCCAAATTAAAACAAAAGCCGCTAGGACTTTAGAACCGATTAAGAACCCCGTTCTTCTTGGTGAGAGGTTCTTGCTAAGTTCTAAAAGCTAATGTCCTAGCAATATTTGCGCCTTAAGGTACCAGAAATTGGGACAAGGGTTAAAATATTGTTTTTATTTTGTGCTAAATTCGTTTTCTTCGTATAATGGTAGAGTTATAAAAATAAAGAGAGCTCAGTTCTGTTTACTGATGGCTACATTGATGAGACATTCATTTATTTATTTCCTATGCGGAGGGTAAGTTCGTCTGCTTCTCGCGCAGGGGTAGCGGTGACGTCAGAACGCCGAGCCCTGATTGGTTGATCGCGGTCCCCTATCTGAGCGTCGTCTGCTCCTTTGCAACGTCGTCTGCTCGCAACGTCGTCTGCGTCTGTCTTACCTTTCCTGCCGACTTTTGCAAGTGGAGAGGCCAGATTCACGAAACTATCTTACGCCAAAAATATGCGTAAGACAAAACTTAAAAACAAATTCGTATTCACGAACCGAAATTTTCGTAAGTTTTGCGCAGGTTACCACAAAATCCTACGACAGCACCGAAGCTACGCACTTGTTACGATCAAATCAGCATGGCCGACAGCGTCGCGGTCGCGACGACCAACGGACGTTTATTTTTCTACGTGCGCTTCTCTCGCGCCCGACTTCAAGCAGCAAGAAAAAAGTAAAAATTACTTGAACCAGACCACGACGAACAAGAACGCTGGATCCACAAACACCCGGGAAAAGCTCCAACGGCCACGATTCCACCGACACCGACCAAGCGAACTCGGCAGATAGGCCTAGCAGCCACTCCGACTCGGTGACCGTCTGCCCACGACCGGCTGGCGTGCTGAATGGAATGTGCCCGCGCGACCCTTGTGAACCCTTCCCGTATTATACTGTGATCACTGACCTCAATTTTAGATTAAGAGGTCAATCTCTTCCTCTTGTCATCTTGTTTCCAGGCAACGGTGACTCTCGCGGTGAAAAAGCTGGTGAATATCCGACAGGACGCAGGAAAGGTAAAGGAGCCATTGCTTTGACTAGCAGACGTAAAGCAGACGACGTTAACTGCGCCAACCCGCCGACGCCGTTAAAGAATGAGGAGTCTTGCCGCACACGAAAGGGGGAAAAAGTATTTGGGAGGGAACTTGCGGACACTAACACGCTCACTCTCGGTTCTTAGGCAAACAAACCTCGGCGTCTCGGGACACCTCGCCAGTGAGTACTTTGACTTCCCTCCTTGATGCGCGTCTGCTAGTTGTTCGACAAAAACAACGAACCGCTCGAGTTATTTCGTCTGCCTTCTCTGAAAGGCGAAGTCGAGGCTCGCTCGTAAAGACCAGCACTTCCGAAAGTCGCAGGAAAGGTAAGACAGACGCAGACGACGTTGCGAGCAGACGTTGTTGCAAAAAAGCAGACGACGCTCAGATAGGGGACCGCGATCAGCCAATCAGGGCTCGGCGTTCTGACGTCACCGCTACTTCCTTTCTCATGCGCAGAAGACGAAAATGAGCCCACTTGCGAGGCGTATTCCCTCAAGACCTAAGGCATTATGGAGAGAAAATGGTACAAAGTGTAGGGATGAAGTAACAAAATGCAAATATTATTAATACAGTAAATTTGCTCCAAGCTATACAATATTAGCTATGGCGCTCTTAAACTGTTGGTGATCTTAGATTGTAGCCGTTGGCGTGGGTGGGCAATAAACCTTCGACATAACGACCTAAACCTGGTAGGTGTGGTGATACATATTTGTTCGCTTTTTTTAGCTCCTAATGCGTGCGTTTGTGTTCCAACCAGACATGTACGTAACGCGTTACAAGTAACGAGTTACTTCTACCTAGTTACTATTTTTGGTAACGAGTAAGGTATTTAGTTACTTTTCTAGAAAAGGAACGAGCAACGTATTTAGTTACTTTTAAGGTCAAGTAACGAGTAACGGTATTTCGTTACTTTTGAGGAGTAGCGTGTACAACACCGCGTAAACGTCCTTGTTTTTATTCGAACCTGACTATGCGTCTATTGCGAGAACGGTAGGTGGGTAACCCGAAAAACAACTAAACAGTATGAGAGTACAGCAACGTATATCCCTTAAAACGTTAATCGAACAGTTCGACTGACGTGTCCAGCGATACACGTTGCTGTACTGAACTCTACAGCTGGGATTGTCCTTCACCCAGCGTACACTATAGGTTCGTTGGTTGAACCTTGAAGAACCGGGTACGGACCGAATGTTAACCCGGAGGTTGCCAACGCGGGAAGGCACATCATCTATTGTCAACTTTGAACTTTAGAAGTTGAGAGAACGCAAGAGAGAGCAAAATCCCAGATCTACCAGCTCTTGCTGAAGGACAACACTGCCGTTCCTTCGAGCGCGTCGGTAGAGCGACTCTTCAGCGTCGCCGAAAATGTATTTTGAAGGAAGCGGGGAAACATAACTGATGAAAACTTCGAGAGCAGCGACTGCTTAAGTGGAACGAATACTGAAAAGAAAACAATAAACCTTGAAACAAAAGCAGTTGTGTATTTGGTCGTCAAAGTAACGTGAAAAGCAACTCTTTACTTCTGAGGTAACTCACGCGTTCCTTTTGAGAATCGGTAACGACTAACGTATTTAGTTACTTTTGAGCCAGTAACGAGTAACGGTATTTAGTTACTTCTTGGGGGTAATGTGTACTATCGCGGACAATATGAGCTGAAACAGCGCTCCGGCCGGCGCACGGTACTACCTGCGCCGCCTGTCGCCTTGCTCCGCACACATGGCGCACCCTGTGTCCGAGATAAATTCTCACTTGCGCTCGCTGCGCCACTGCGCTCTTCCGGCTGTCTGCAAGCGAGACGGCGGGTGCGACAGCGGGCATGTGTGGTAGGGCGGCGGGGGGAACAAAATATTACACTTGTCGTCCCTTTTTTAGAATTGATTTACTTTACTCTATCGCGCAGAATCCCGTAGAAAAAACGCTGACTGGAGAAGAAAAAATATTGAAGTGTCTTAAATTTCAGCTGCGATTATCGTTTTTGAAAGTCACATCAAAATACGTTGCAGGTTGTTTTTGTTAGATTATAGGCGGATGCACAAAGTAGGACATCGTAAAATATAGGCCAAAATCTATATACCGAATTTAGTCCGGCTCCAAGGTATTTCTTTTTCATGAATCACAGATGTTCAAAAAAAAAAAAACGGTAAGCATACATGTTACTGAGAAGGTTTTGTAACCTTGATTGGTATGAAACGGTTCAAAACTATTATTTCTTTATTACTGGGCTCACGTGTTTGTTTCAAACAAAACAACTTGCTGACAAGACACCAGTTTTTTGTTTACAAATTTCTAGTCTTAATAAGGTGGGACAAACAGTCATATATTTGTCAGGAAAAGGAGATTGAAACTTAATCGAAAGAATATTTGCAGAGGACAATGTCAGACACAAAAGATTAATAGTCGGCGTGGAAGTTCAACTGCACTATACAAGAAGATCGGGATGAAGGAGGCACCCCACAAAAGTATCCGTGGTTAACGGCGTCAAACAGTGTGTCGCAACCGTAGCATCAAGCTTTGTTCCAATCGGCAGAAGTCCGGTTCAGGGGGTCCTGAGGAGCAGTAAAACTTGCAAAATAATTTAATACCGCGTCATTCTCCCTGACCCGCGACCACGGCTCTCATCCTGTCTGGTAAGAAACCATAGTGCGCGGCCACGAAGTCTTGCTCAACCCGAAGCCACTCCCATTCAGCTCTGATTGCTTTCCACGATTTGTGGGCAGTGACGCGGTGGAGGAGACGCCGTGACATGGCTACCTTGATGCGCCTCCAAATGTTTTCGATGATATTCAGATCGGCTCCTTTTGAGGGCCAAGGCAGCTTCGTCAGGCAGCGCTCCTCGAGGAGATACGAGCGTGACAGCGCATTTTCCACTTCGGCGCTTTCTTGAAATGCACTGAAATGCATGTTAGCTGAAAACGGGAACATTGGGCTACACGGCACACGCATCGTGATGGTGGTTCCGTCCGCCAATATTTTCGCTAGCAGACGGCCGGAAGAGCGCAGCGGCGCAGTGAGCGCAAGTGAGAATTTATCTCGGCCTCAGGGTGCGCCGTGTTTAGGGAGCGATGCGACAGGCGGCGCAGGTAGTACCGTGCACAGGCCGGAGCGCTGTTTCAGCTCATATTGTCCGCGATAGTACATGTCTGGTTCCAACGCTGTATTTATTCATATTACCACTATGAGCTCTTCTATGTTTTATTTATATGAAGAATGCCGGGTGCCTAGTGCTCGTAATATGATTGTTTTAGAGAAATAGGAACTGTGACGATGTTTTGATATGTTCAATTTCGCCGAATACTCGCAGACCATGCCAGTAGCTGCATCTAAACTGGGGGAGAAAATATTCTATTATAAACAAGTTTTCGGATGGAGTATTGCATTTTTAATTACGCCGTTCGCCTAAGTTCCAAAAAGCGAGTTACAACTGACCCCACTGTAATATTGTTACGTTTTCCTGAACATGAATATAACGTATCAGGAAGGCAACCGGCCACTCGAGAAGACGGGAAGCGCCATCGACTCCAGTGAGATTTTTTTTAGCAGAATCGAGGTTGAAGTTTTTTTAAATTGAACACGTGGTCATGTGTGATGCGCTGTTGACTGCACAGTCAATGCCGGGAACAGCTGCAGTGGCTTTCCGAGTTCGTTTTCCTAAAACTGCACTCTTCGTCAACAGTGGACGCAAGACATATCATTGACATCTTTTTCTCAGCCAGGGGACGCTGTAGCGTCCGAGAGATATGACCACATGAGTGTTACCTGCGCGAGCGTCCGCGGTACGCGACCATTTAACGCTGACATAAAGCGGCCGCCTTGCGTCACATTATGCACGATCCACGGGAGCATGCTAAAGTCTTTCGACGTCCCTCAGCGTCTGCCAACGCGCCACAACATATCGTTTGAAAGAACTTAAGCGACGCACAATTGAAACGCGACCTAAAAACACCCCAATTTGCCTGCCAGAGGCGCTGCTGAAAACTTGAGAGTTACAAGCCTGGGGGCTTCATTGCAAGCTGGTGTCGGAAGGACTAGTGCAACATGAAAGACTCTCGCCCATGTTTGAGCCTCAGAAACACGCAGATAAGTACACTTCGGCAGCTAAAATGCCTTCAAGTGCGGCAACTGCAGACTCAAGCCGGATATTGCGCCACGGCGACCCCCATTCAAAGATCAGCGCCAGTGAAATTGGCAAGCATAGCCTACTTTGGAGTGGTATAGCTGATATTTCGCGAAGTTAAACCTGTTTGAGATATTGACATCACTGAACAATATTTGTAAAATTTCAGTTAAGACATTAGGAGGGTAGTCTCATAATAAATTTCAGAGGAGAGGCAGCCACAACTAGCTCGGAGATTCTCGGCATTGAAATTACGATAAAATATGGGTAAGCCGAAAGTGAAGGCGAATCGTCTAAACAAAATTTTAGGTTGATTCGTAAGATATATTTTGTCCCACTCTCTGTGTCCGACACGTTTTGGGGGGAACAGTTGTTGGATTCTCGATGCACGATGGGAGCCGTGGCTTTGTATGTTTAACAAATGTTCGGCGTGCGCTTTTATCTGGAAGCGAACGGTTAAAAGTGTTTGGAAAATTATTGAAACTAATCATATTCGTGCTCTTCAGGAGTGTGGTATTAAGTTAACGCTCATAAAAGTTGTGTGAGACCAAGAGTTTCATTCAAAGTGTTACAATAAAGGAATATATTGCTGAAATGATATATGTTATATCTCGAAAAGACACGGTTTACTTCATTTGTCTTTGAGGCAAATCAAGGAAAGGCCTTGGTGCTTCTGTAAGGCGACCAGTTTCGCCTTTACCATTAACAACCTTTACAACTGCAGAGACTGATTGAATGTTACTCAAAGGGTAAGGGAGGACTTGGGTACGAATGATGTTTTATTATAATATATTTTGAGAATTTTACGGATCCATCTTGTAATTGTCAGAATAAAGCATCTTTAAAAATATAAATGTTTTAATTTTGTAAAAGTAAAACACTTCTAATTGCACCTCGGTGTGAAATTCGCTTAGTTTACATTTTAGCACTGCCTTCATTGGAACTTAGCGCTGCCCACAGTTCCTGTTGTAGTCGAATGCGTTTATTTCCATTCCATTTGGGGCTCGACCTTCTACCAGCATATTCGCTCATTTGCATTAGGAGAAAAATATAAACTAACGATTTAACAAGAAAATCAAGCCGCGGTTCAAACGCCGTGAGTTATAAAATCCACACCCCAAAACCTTAATCCCTTTTAATTTTCTGACAACCTTGTATGTTGTCCGGGCTAGGCACTTGTGAACAATAATTATAATTGTGCTGTGTGTTTTTTCAGACTGCAGGAGATTAGTCAACCTTATTCGGCGTTTGGTGTCTCCGATGATTATGTGAAATTTAGCCAGTACAGTATGACTGCTAGCCTGAGACCTGTAACATGCACCACACAGTAGTGATTCATGGCTACACACGTCTACGATACTCATCAAGATCAAAACTGGCAGCGATGGAAATCGCACCGAGGATCCCTTGATTCTGCACGGCGAGCTTCCGCTCTACGAGTTCCGAGCTGCAATCCGTGAACACGCACAATTACCGATCCCCCCCCCCCCACCCTCCACTTAAAAGTTTGACGCAAAGGTAATTAATGATTATTAATAACTCGAAATAGAACGGACGGACCTGTTATTTCGCTGCTAGACACGAGCGTATACTTTCCGGACATTACAACGCTTCCCGCCCCTGACGTCATTATTGGAGGGCGAGGGGGGGGGTGTAGAGAAAGAAAAAGGTAAAAACTAGAAAATGGAATACACGCAGATTTTGGTTTTTGTATCAAACTTCTTGAATAAACTACAGAAAATCAGGGAAACAAAATAGGATTTTGGAATCAGGAAACCACCAGTACATGGATGACGTTTTTGAACCAATTAAGTAGACCAAATTGAAAATGTCGCTAACCCTGCTCAGCCCAACGTTTATAGATACTTCTCCAGTTCCGTATCTCCTCGGCGCGCCTGTGGGGGAGGAGGCGGCCCGGCGCGGTCCCCACCACCGCAGCAGCTGCGCAGTCGAAGGTTGCGCCATCAGGACGATCACGCGGCTCCCTTGCGCGCAATGTTCAGCACGCCTACTGCAGCCCGGGATCTCGGCTGATTTCGCGAGTAACGCGCTATTATTTTAATTTCGGTCGTTTTTGAACAGAAGGTAACTTGCGAATGATGTAACACCGAAAATAATAACACACGTGCAAGCGGTTCAGCCTTAGTCCGCAGCGGATTTGTCACTATGCTTGGTTGCCTCATGTCGTCAATAAAAACGAGCGAGACGAGGATCGTTCGCGCGGTCGGTATGAATTTATTCCATATATTCACAGAACGCACGTAGTGATTTTAATGTCGCGAAAAAAAAAGCTGTGCGTCGCACTCGCGCCGTCCTGGGCATTTTTTTTCTTTTTTGTCTTACAAAATATATCGATCTTACCTATGCTATTTCAGAAGACGGTTGCTCAACTTGCAATTTAGTAAAGTATCTACAGAAACTGCTCATTCACAACACATTACACAAGCCGTAACACAATCAATTTTATTTTGCTAACTCGCAAAATAAAAAAGGGCTTCAAATCACGCTCGAAACAAAGCCTCTTACAGCTAAAGCTCCACTATACAAGCTTGGCCTTTTCCTTTCTCTTTGGGCCCTTATGGCACTATCGTTTTTCTTGGCACTTTTTACGTGCGAAAAGTACGTCATATCGCACGAACGTCACGTCACAACGAACGTCGTATCACAAACCGTCGAAAGCAATCACACACTCGAAGGGCAGAAAACCAACAGATCACGTAACAAACAGCGCGAACAGCGAGCGAAAATGCAAGCCCAACCACGTAACCGGAGCTGGCCTGGCCGGCACACACGCGCAAGCTTCGATCGCAGCGCCCTCATGAGTCCCTAGGGATCGGTCGCGCCCGCCTGGAGAGGGCAGTTCGGGAACTGGAGAAGTATCTATAAACGTTGGCTCAGCCGACAGATAATCGCAAAGTTTTTCAGGTAAAGATTAAACTATATATGCATTAAGTCTTGAAAACAGACAAACAACGCAACCGGACCTAACGGCGCAAGACCAAATTTGTATTTTATTATCTCACCTTTTTTGTGCATGAAGAAATGTAACCTTCGTCTGCTAATGAATGAATTGATTATTTGATTTCTGTGCAATATTGGTATGATTTTAATGCTAAGCAAATATTGTGGTATATCGGGTAGATTAATAGGCATTACTCATATCAATATCAAATTAGAGTGTTTTGGTCTCCGTATAAAGTAAGCATGAATAAATACGTTCCTAGAGCGCAGGTCTTAGGCCCCCCGTTTCCGTTTTTCCCGGCGTTGGCGCCGGCGTAACTACGCTAAATTTAGTGGGAAAATTTACGTCACGTGACCACAACACCAATCCAGTTTCTGCGCCAAATTTGGCGGGGAATTCAATTGGTCTTGAGGTCAAGTTACTTCAATTTTCCCCGCTAAATCTAGCGAAGAAACTGAATTGGTTCATAGGGTGACGTGACTCCAAGTGATGTGACGTTATCTCTCCCCGCTGAATTTAGCGGGTTAACTTATATAAAAGAGTAGAGAGAGGAGGGAATGAAGAAGGAGGAGGAGGAGAGGAGAAGGCGAGGATAAGAGGGTATGGAGGGGGAGGAGGGTCACACTCTCCCTCTGTAATATGAAATTAGAGCTATACATAATTTCCCCGCATTACATAAATTTGTAAACGCCTTCCATGTTTTCGTTTATAATTACGTCATGAAATAAACATGTGTAAGAAATTTTGTTTCCATAGTAATTCTTACCTTTGAGTTGCAGTGATGTTAGGAAAGTTTGAATGTTTTGTCCTGCAGTAATCTGTCAGGTTCATCGTCTTCCCTGGTAGAACTTTGCTGTTGCCTCTCGTGATGTTGTTAATTTAACTTCACGGCAACTTCCGTCGTAGTGTACTGAAAAGAAAAGGTGATGACTTATGGCGAATTCAACTGGGCGTTTTGGAGCGCGCCGGGATCAGTTGACCAGATCCGAATGGAGCACGCGATCCGAAGGGGGTCGCGCCGCTTACGTGGATACCCAGTGGTACATGACCACTGCCCCGGGATCAGCGGATGCCTTCCAGTCATTCAACTGCCGGGAATCTCCTTCCGCGGCCACCGCGGTTGTTTCGAAGACGTTTTCGCAATCGCGGCGCTACCGTTCGACGCAAGCATGGCAGGAACGGCTCCGGAGCTTCTAGAAAAGATTACGCCGGAATGCCTTCGTAGCGCGGCAAAACCTTCTCCTTCCTGGAAAACGAACTGGCTGCCGAGCCAAGGGGTAAGCAAGAGGCTATTACGAATGCTTCGAGGCGAGATGGGCGAGCTGGGCGAGATGCCCTGCAAGATAGGAAGTCACGTGCGCCGAGGGCCGGGCCCGGCTGGCTTCCGGTTGAATCCGCCGAAATCGTCGGAGCGACTTTCTTCGGGATCCAGATCGAGATCTGGGAGCGGGAGGTAATCCAAAACGACCAGTGGAACATGTCCGTCTCGATCCCGATCGCCCAGTGAAATATGCTTGCTCCAGAAAGTCGATCCTGGCGCGCTCCAAAACGACCAGTGGAATTCGCCAGAGTTTTGCGACAGGTGTCTTCATCGTATATGCCGACTGTTTGGCCGCTATAAATTCAGTTTTAGGTGCCCAAAATGTCCTCAATTTTTTGTTATTTGCTTCAGGTACCCTAAGTTTTAAGTGGCCAGATGCCCTCTGTAAGAGATGGACTAAATAAAACGTAAACGCGGTGTATTTAAAAACGTAACCCTACCCAGTATTCTCCGCATTTAACTAGCCCTGCGCATTACGTATCTTCCAACTGAAAAAATAGCAAAATAATAAAACAAATTCGTTTCAGCACGATTTACCGATTTCTGGGTAAAAATTTGAGTCATTTGTTGAACGAATACTGTTTGTTTTACCCCAAACATACGCTGGATGTTGACGCACGTTAGCTGAGCGTACATGTAGTTGTACAAGGTATGCAGGCCCCTACAGTCAGGTATACTAAAATGTTTTGCCAGTCGTAGAAACTCATTGGTTTTATCAAATAGTCGTTGATATTTTAAAATATCTTATGAGCAGCAAGACCTGATACAGTGTGGACTCGTTTTATGTGTCCAAATAATGCCCGACGTTTTAGGTCAAAACGTTGCCCTATCCTTTACATTTTTTTTTTTGTAATAGTGTTCGCGCAAAAGAAAAGTGGAAGCACAGGTAAGCCACGTACGACTTCGAAGGTTGTCTGTGACATGACACTCTTGAGTATTTCAAAACTGGAAAATCGCATCGCGTCCTGCAAGCCCGTTAATACCAGGGGGGGGGGGAAAGAGGGAAAGGAACGCGGCTCACCGCGGTGGCGGCCATTAGAAAACGGCTTACGTTGCCAGCATAGGTTTTGCTTTGAAGAAGTTGCTGCCGTATACGGCGGACTGAGCGTTACTTTCTTTTCGTTTGGGAAAGCGAATGTATTGTTGTTTTACATATGTCCGCCTGCATACAAACAACTAAGTTTAATTATATTAATCTTGTTTACTAGGTTCGAAACCCTAAAAACGGGCTTTCGACAACTTATTGCTTCCGTCATTTCGGAGTACACAAGGCAGTTATCTCGCTGATCTGGTTTCGGTTTCGGTGACCGTGAGCCCAGCACAAACCGTGAACGTTCCAGCTCTTCGTCATGACACTGTGTTGCAGAGAGCAGGGTAAAATACAACCGCACGGCCCACCGGAGCAAACGCATTGTTATCGCAAATCTTCGCTTGTGATTGCGCCTTTGTAGATCATCTTATCCCCCCCCTTTTAATTATTTTTCTATTAGTTTGGGTGTTGCAGGCCACCCGGTATGGGCCTTCGGCCTATCTGCCGCTCCCCCGTCTCTCCTGAGCCGAAATAAATAAAATGCAGGAGGGACGCGCAAACGACGGGTATAACAAAATCATCTGCGTATTCCGCACACCTCGCAAAAGCACTTCGCCACTCACCTTGCGAAAAGCGCGAAACACGGAGTCCGCACCGTCCTGACTTCCCAGACTTTTACCTGCTTTAGAACAGTTTGTACCTGCTATACTCTGTTTACCTTATGATGTACCGCAGGAAAGGCTACAAGCGCGAGCCCCTTGCTCTAAGGCACATCTCGGCAGCACAAGCTCTCGCGCATTAAGGGCAGCTGCCAATGCTATGAGCTCGCGCTTCTAGCCTTCGCTGCGGTACAACATAAGGCGAAACGGAGTATAGTAGGTATGTGTACTGAAACTTGAAACTAGGGGCAATGCCAGGGAGAAGAGAGACAAAGTTGGGAAAGCGTGCTCACTCTCCCCAATTTCTGAACACTCAAGTGATTGTACCATATTAAACGCACCAACGCCTCTTCCAAAAACAAAAAGATATGTTCACTACGTAAAAAATGGTCTCAGTTCGTGCGTCTGTGGGCAGGTAGGAAATCTTGCCCAAATTTATTCACACCGCATGATGAGCGCAACAAACTCACGAGATTTACAGGGAATTTAAATATCGGTGGTGACTTAAGTTTCCCTGAAATTCTGTATAACCGGTCGTTTGCAGGACCGAATCATCTACTCGAGCGTTGTGCGTCACTGTGCAAACACGTCGCTGCGGAAACGTAGTCCAACATCGCGAAGCATAAAAACGGCAGATTTAGTACAACAATGCGGAGTCCATTGTTCAAATAAAACGACGTAATATTGTTGAAAACGCCCGCACCTTTTTACTCACGGTATGCGTCGGGAATCTTCGACGTTTTGAAACGGAACGAAGGAAGATTTAATTTTAAAGACGCTCGCCCCAGCTGGACTGGATCAGCTGACGACGACGGAACTGAATCCGTTAAACTCAATGCCACAACAACCAATTTGCGCTCCGGGTTAATGTGGCTTTCTACCTCCAAGCACCGCACACACACCACGAACGTTTCAGCTCTTTGTCGCATCGCCGTGTTGCACCTAACAGAACGAGATCGCCGCAATCAACGCAGCGCTGTCCTGAACCTTGGCTTATGGTCGCGCACTCGTGGATCCGGCGACTCCCTTCGCTTCCAAAGCACACACGACGATTACGAATGACACTTTCCGTCTTCCGGGAACATCATAGGGGCACTTCTCCGGTCACATCCTCGCTACATGTGTTCGCAAACAGCGGAGCTTCTGGCTTCCCGGCGAAGCGAAACAACGTGCGTCGTTGCTGGCTTCCCGTCGAAGCAAAACAACGTGCGTTGTTGCCAGACTTGCTCCGACCATACAAAAACAACGAAAGCAAACCGGCTCTAGCTTCCGGCGTACATCGGCGTTGCTCCGTTGCCAGATTTTCTCCGTCAGGTTTAGCCTAAAGATGACCTAGAGATGCAGCAACACTGGTACCGAGTTTTCTCATGGCGGCCAGCATGGAGAGCCGTAAATTCTGAGGAGGTTGCATGGGAAGCGGCGGCACCTTCCCCCCCCTGGTTAATACAGTCTTTTGTGCCATAAAATTTAGTGTTCAACTACTAAGAGGCGTTTAACCATAACTTCTCAGAATGGGCCAGGGAGGAGAATAGGTGCCCCTAGGAACTGCTCTTCAAGTGCACAAGAGAAAACGAATGTATTTCAGAAATCCAGCAATTAGTTTGGTTTACATGGTTTAACTGGTTTTGAGCCTCTTTGCTCAGGAATAGTGTTTCATGGCGTCAATACTCGACAGTGTAGGGTCAGCGTCCCGAGCACCCTCTTGGTTGTTGTTCAGGTAGCTGTTCAGGCTGCTCATGCGACCTCAGCGTATTTAAAAAAAAAAACATTGATAGAAGTTTATCTCGATAAGAAGTTTGCGTCTGTTGAGTATACGCCGCCAAATCACGAGAGAAAGCCTATCAGACAGCGTGCAAAAGACGAAAATGTTCCTTTGTATCTAATGTTGCAACAAACTACGGTCAACGAGAGGTTTGTACATGGGCCCTGAACGGTACGCTTGTATATAAAAAAACAATCGTTATAACCATGTTAAGAATTTTTTTATACAAATTTGTTACAGCATATATTGTTCCCAAGAGTCGCAGCAACAAGACAATGCTAGAAAGTATTGAACTCCAAACAGCAACTTCACCCCAAAAAGTTTGTTTGTAGCGGCAAAAATATTTTTGAGTAAAACTACACTAAACTCAGGCGCTGACAAGTACTATGACATGCACTGCGACAGCCATGTGAAACCCTCAACAAAGGTAGCGCCGTCGCTCCAGAGCCTTGCCGGGAACTCCGCCTCGGTGCGGTGTACGGCTGCCACTACTGGCACTGGCTGCTTCGTCTTAGGTTTCTGGCTGTCCCTCGACCTCGCCGAGTTATACGCAACGACACGAAATTGTGGCTGTTACGTATGCCAGGAATTGAAACCCAGCCACCCGAGTGGAAGACAGGCGGCGCAGCCGACTGAGCTGCGAAAACTAGCACGAAGGAACTGGGAGGGAGCAGTAAGCAGGTAGTGTCAAAAAGCGCGCCTAGAGGATAGGGGTGAAAGGGGCAAGAAATAGAGGGACAGAAACACGTGGTGAGGGGGTGCATAACGAGGAGTGGAGAGCACAGGTAGCGCGCTTCCTATTTTTTGGTGTCTGATAAAAATCAACGAAAAGGCTTCGAATACTGGTGCTGAAGGAAAGCGGCGAGCGTCACAAAGAAACAATGGTGTGACGTAATCTGGTTTGCAAACAAAACCCTGCTCCTAGGCACCACCCGAACTAAGACCACCCTCACCCCAGGCGCTGGTAAACTAAGCGTCATCCTGCCCTAGGTAGCACACGAACTAAGAGTACCACCCAACCTATGAGGCTACCGCCGAATTTGTTTACACGCAAGTATGTGACCTCCACTTCAGATCAAAGGCCACAGCTTTCCGTGAAGTAATGATGTCCTGTTGCCAACGCATCTAATGAGAGTTTCAATGACTCCTACCTGACAAATGCTCTAATCTGTCTCAATAGAACACTTTGAAAAGTGCCCGTTGTTGCTTCCGTGAGCTGAGGGCGCCATCATGTGGCCGGTGTAAGGTGGGCATTTACTTTTCGCCACATGAGCTATATCTTTAAAGGGATCATCTCCGTCATGTGTAGCTCCAAGTCTGCGAGTTTTCAAAATATGCAGCAACTATACAAGGTATTTTGAATAAGGCGAGAGTGTTGAAATGGTAGATACTTAGAATTGAAAGAATAAAGCACGAGGAACGCAGGACGAGACAACAACACTTTCGTTTAGTAGCGAACTTCTGATTATGAAAACGAATATTCGCGCCGTCTCCCGAGATCACCCTGATAGGGGGTGAACGAGAAGGCAAAAGGGCGGATCCATGACTGTACAATTTTTACGGGCATCAACCTCTATGGGCATATTCCTTTCATGACCCGCCCTAGAACGTCAACTTCACGTTTTGATAGAGTGAAGGAAGCCGGGATGACGACGTTCAATTTTGTGTTTTCGATGAGGAATGACTCGATGATTTCGCGTCCATAAAGGTTTTGGTGCCCCTCCCTTTGTCTTCGTGCCGACGAAATCGTGGTGCGCAACCGAAGCACTTCTTTGGCGTGAGCCGCGATCGGATGATTTGGGCGCTCTGTTTATGATGAAGCCTCACTTTGGATGTTCTGGTAGGCGGTCATTTATGCACCTGCGCCCGTTTGTTCAACGTAGTCGGGTCGCGACGCTGGACCTTCCAGACTCGACTGCAATTTTGCTTTTCTGAGTTCCTGCTCAGGCTTCTACAACTCTACATCAAGTCAACGATGATTTAGCACCAAGGGAACATCTGGCTTGGTAAAAGCTGGAATTTGCATAGGATCTAGTCCGGCGCTCACGCTATGCGAGATATACGTGTTTTACATTGACCAAGCCATAGAGAAAAAAGCTGACGAACTACAATGCCAGGATGTCAGGAATTTCGATACATCGAGGACAATCTTGTTTTTTGCACCCTTAGAACCATCGAAGCGGACGCCATTTTCCCTCATTTGTGGCGGTGCAGCAGGCAACGTTATATTCAGGAGAAAGTGCCCGCTATTGGAAGGACTAAAAGCCCTGAACCTCCAGCTAATGTAGATCAACGGCGGTTCATGGGCTTCGGCAACCTCGGAAGAGTCAGTGCTTTGTTTTGAGCGCCCCTTGAAGTCGGTCAAACTAAACATAATCAAAACTTTACAATTCGAAAAAAAAATTGTTCGCATTCGGAAACTGATAAAATAGAAGAACAACAGAAATATAGACACTTAAGGGACGATAAAGATAGGACAATCTTTTCAACTTCAACAATATTTATTTTCTGTCTTCAAGCTCAAAGCCCGCTCCGCTCCGTGGGAGTACAGGAAAGGGAACCTCTGGGGACGGACAGGAAGCGGAGCAAGGGAGGAGGTCGCCAAAACGAGGAAGGGGTGAGGAGGGAAGGGGCTCGACTGAAAATGCGGGATAACGGAATGGAAGGAAACGCCGCTTCTGCCGGTGACCTTGCTCGCCTTGCCTAGTCTGTCAGCGTTTGGCTTCTATTGTGGGCCTCAGAAAGATATCTCTATTCTCTAGAGCGAAATGGAAGGGGTGCTTACAGACGGCGGGCTTGTCGCCTTCCGATAAGCTCCTCAATATTTTTCTCCCGACCTCGCCTCGCAGTGGCCCCCCATGGCTGTCGTACCGGTGAAATTAGAGCGCAGCCGGGACATTTTCTTCCGTGAATGACGATCGGGTGCTGAGACTCCGAGGCAGCCCTCTCGGCGTCCATTTGATGTTCTCGGAGTCGGTCGTCGAGGCATCGCCCCGTTTGGCCGATGTACCTGGCCCAGCAGGACAGGGGGATCGCGCACACTTTCTGCGTCATGTAGGCGGTGAACTTTCTTGCGTGTTCTTCGGTGCAGCTGGGTTGTGGTGGTCCCTTTCTGCTGACGGCCCTGCACGTCGTCGCCGGGTCTCAATTTGTACATGAAAAGCACTTTTGTGTCATGTCGCCAAGGGCCCAAGTCGCGCTCCAGACGGGCACTTTTCAAGGGTGGACCAGCTCGCTGCTGCACATCAAGTCGCGGCAAGGATACCAGAACAAGATCGACAGCAGTTCCTAGGAGCTGCTGTCCAAGCTGTCTGCAGCCGGCCGGCACCTCGCCCTTCTGGATCCGGCGTCACTCGGTCCGCCGTGAATGAATTGAGAGAAAAGAACCTCACTCTACTGCAGGCTGACAAGACAGGGGAGTTTGTTGTTCTCGAACGGGGAACCTTCCAGGAAAAAGTCTCCACTGCCCTAAACAAGAATTTCGTCAAACTGGAAAGACGACCATCGGGTGGGCTCCGAGCCAAGGTGAAAGAACTTTGTGAGAAACATAACCTGCAGAAGCTAAAGAGTTCCGTGGGATCCCCTTCCAAACAGTACCTTTCAGTATTCTTCTCAGCAAAAACCCACAAGCCTGAAATTCCCCTAAGATCCATAGTTTCGGAAAACGGGTGCTGGCAAAAGCATCTCGCCAGGTACCTCCAGAACCACCTCTCGATCCTCACACCACCTCAGCCATTCAGGATTCAAAGCTCACAGGCGCTAGTCTCCGCGATCAGCCGCCTCCACGAGACGACGCAGCCCATCTCGATGTTCTCTATGGACGTGGAGGACATGTATTACAGTCTGAACGTCCCATTCCTTGTGCAGTGTGTCGCCGACGCCATCGAGGAGCACGGGCTTCCCGCCTTCCAGAACAACTGCGGTGTATCATCGCAGGCGTTCCTGGAACTTCTCCAGCTTTACCTCCGGTCAACACTGGTCGAGCACAACGGGGACGTGTTCATCCAAAAAGCTGGAGTCTGCATCGGATCGTGTCTGGCCCCGAGTCTCAGCGAGATCTATCTCTCCGTGGTGGACCGAGGCATCCAGCGACATCTGCAAACCAAATCCCTGGACTGCGAAGTGTTCAGGTACGTCGATGATTATCTAATCATTCACCATAACCACGCAACTCCGGAGGCTATCATCGAAGCATTCAGCGCTTCGCCTGGGCACCTAACATTCAAGAGGGAAGACCCTACGGAAGGCGAACTGCAGTTCCTGGAGGTTCGCCTACAACCTTCCGAAAAAGGAGTGTGCTGGTCCTTCCAACAGCGTACAAGCAAGCCGGTGCTTCCGTTCTCAAGCGCACACTCAAAAAACGTAAAATCCGGCATAGTCAGGTGTCTGCTTTCCGCGGCGTGCACAAAGTCCTGCGCCCACCAACGGGAGGCCAGCCTAAACCAACAGTGCGCACGGCTTCGGAGGGCAGGCTACCCTACAGATTTGATTTTGGCTACCTCGCAAAAATTGGCTACAAACCCCCGGGCCAGGCCAACCACCGAGACTGCACCCGTCACCAGAAGACCAGCCTGCATTCCATACATCCACACGACATCTCACCGCCTAAAAGCTCTCGCCTCAAAATACGACACAAAAGTGCTTTTCACGTGCAAATCGAGACTCGGCGACATGTGTAGGGCCGTCAACAGAGAGGGACCCCCACAACCCAGCTGCACCAAAAAACACGCAAGCAAGTTCACCGCCTGCATGACGGAGAAAGTGTACGCGATCCCCTGTCCTGCGGGGCCAGGTACATCGGGCAAACGGGGCGATGCCTCAACGACCGACTCCGAGAACATCAAATAGACGCCGAAAGAGCTGCCTCGGATTCTCAGCACCCGATCGTCATTCACGGGAGAAAATGTCCCGGCTGCGCTCCTAATTTCGCCGGCACGACAACCATGGGAGGCCACAGCGAGCGAGTCGGGAGAGAAATAATTGAGGCCTATCGGATGGCGACAAGCCCGCAAACCATAAGCACCCCTTCCATTTCGCTCTCAAGAAAGGAGATTATCTTTCTGAGGCCCACAATGGAAGCCGAACGCTGACAGACTAGGCAAGGCGACAAGGTCACCGGCAGAAGCGGCCTTTCCTTTCATTCCGTTATCCCGCGCATCCAGTCGAGCCCCCTTCCCTCCTCTCCCTTCCTCGTTTGGCAACCTCCTCACTTCCTCCGCTTCCTCTCCTTCCCCCAAGATTTCCCTTTCCCGAACTCCCACGGAGCGGGCGGGCTTTGAGCTTGAAGGCGAAAATAAATGTTGTTGAAGTTGAAAGATTGTCCTGTCTGTATCGTCCCTTATGTGTCTCCACTTTCTAAATGTTTAAAAAGCACCAACACGCTCAAATAGGACAAGGTTAAAAAGAGCCAAAGTTGTTGACTACTTACTGAAATCTGGATTTTTCGTGAAACGCCTCGTATCCAGTATTCACCAGCTCATCACCCGCCAAACTACCAGAGACCCGCCTCTCACACAAAGAAGAGTCGTGCGCATTCCTTGCATTCACAACGCATCTCACCACATCCAGCCTATCGCCTCCAGCTTTGACACGAGAGTTGTTTTTTTCTGCCGGTTTATATTGGCAAGCATGTGCAACATGAGAAACCGGAACGAGAAGAAGCCGCAACAGGCCTGTTGCTCTCAAGTTGGCGCAGTGCCTCTCGCGAGCAGAATCGAATAGTTCTTGGTCGCGTTTCGATTGTCCGTCATTACGTTTTTTTTCACGTTCATATGCACCAATTTCATTGGTGGATATGAAGTTATGAAAAAGAAAGAGAATAACAAAAACCAAAAAGCTACATCAAACGTCTTCTGGTTGTTTTGATAGGACACTGAAAACGCAAGCTGCATTCATTTGTTTATTTGATGTTTTTGTTATATTTCGTCACAGCCAAAGACACGAACTAATGAGACCAATCAAGCAACGTCAAAAGAGCAAGTCACTGGGCCTTTTTTGTTTATAATTGGTTTCGCGATGATAGAACACGTACGGAAACATGACGAACACCATGATGGTGCGCTTTTGATGCTGCCTGTTGGTTTCATCAGCTCGTAGCGTCGGCTGCGTCTGGATTTAAGCTGAAACGAAGCATAGTTCCTTCAGACGTTCTGTGAACTCCGCGTAGACAGATGCTGACATACGCTTGTAAACGACTGCCGTGGCTCGTGCATAAACGAACGCTGCAGCGCCGCCTTATGCTCAATGCATGCATTACATGGTCGCGTCTTGCCATTGTGCGCGCGCCCTTGCCGAGAGCAACAGGCCTATTTGAAAAGAAGCAGGCCGCACAATTCCGGCCATGCGGCACAGGAAAAGTGTACTACGTGCCCCTTAAGTGCGGAGCCGAATACATCGAACAAACGGGCAGGTGAATAAAATGATGGCCTACAAGACATCAATATGAGGTCACATCAAGAGCAGAGGAACGAAACTTATTTGATTGCGGTCTCACGCAAAGTATGCTAGGGATTCTCATTTGACTCACAGATATGAAGATAAAGGGAGGATACTGAGACCCCTATGGACGCGAAATCATTGAGTCATTCCTCACCGAGAATGCAATAAAGAACATACGAATCTATCGGCATACAAAACGTTATCAAAACGTGATATCAAATTTTTCAGGGTGGAACTTGAAAAAAACGTGCAACTTCTCGTACAAATTGGACAGTCATGGGTCTTCCCCTTTGCCTTCTCGTTTGCCGTCTCGGCAAAAAAAATGAATAAAACAACAAAAGTTTTTTTTTTTTTTTTTTAGCCTACAAAAAAACAAGTCAAATATTTGCGGTCCATTCAAGCATCCAAAATGTCAAGAAGTGCTTCATGTCACCATCTGTCATTGACCCAGGCGGGAGCTTGGAATCTACCTTTCGAAAATATATTTATCTCTGCGGCTCCCTTAGAGCCCGTTCACACTATTGCGTGTGCGTTCACACTCTCGCGTTCACCTCTTAAAACTGGGTGCCTCGAAACTTCTTACAGCGAGAGGGACACACTGGCGCCATCTATTGGGCAGCGGTGCAAACTTGGCAGTCCGGCATATTTTAATTTCTTTGGCAACATTATCCTTTCTTTCATGGCTTGAAAAACTTTTTTTGTTAACGTTATAAACGAGCATTTTTTATAGGTATTACGCACATTTGACCTTCGGAACTGCCGCAAAACCTTCGCTCTTGTGAAATGCAGTTCCAGGGTCACCGCATAGATGGCGCCAGAGCGCCAGTAGCGTTCCCTCGTCCTAAGAAATTTTAAGAGCTTTCAACAGTGCCGCCGTCTCTCTCGGTCGAACTCGGTTGCAAGAGTGTAAACGGGCCTTTATTTTCAAGCTAAAAAAGCTTTAGGATGATGCCAATGGATCGTTTCCAGCCGTTTGCAACAATAAAAGCTCTAAATATTGAGTCTGTCACTTGCAAGCTTAATCACCGGGTGCACTCGCCGACATCGGTCTGATTTTTGTGTGAGAACTTATACATTGCACTAAAATAAGAAATCAGCATCATACTGGTCGCTGTCAAGGAACCTATTTTAGATGTACATAGCAGCTTATGGACTATTGCGTTTTAATTAGATTTATGTTCCAACCTGCGTAATTAGTAAAAATAAAAACATAGAGCTCGCAATTGAAAACTTGTAGGAGCATCATTAAAAGAATTAAAACGCTAAACCAGTCAATGCTCGGGAAAGCTTGGAGCGCGTCTTTTGATTGTCTTGGTCCCGAAAGTGCGTCCAAATGCGGCGGGCCCGCATGCTCTTGTACTTTTTGTATCATCCGTATTATTGCTCCGTCCGCCTTGCGCTCCTCGACAGAAGTAGCGAACCATTGAGCATCGCACTTCGCGTGCTTCAAACTTTTCGTCAATTCGCTATTTATTTGCTTTAGAGTAAACTTTGCACGCTTCTGGATAAAACCAGGCGTTTACTGTTATTATAAAAATTAAAATATAAAAAAACAAATAAATGACCTAATTATCCGCACCTTTATGCGACTACCTAAATTCGCCCCTCGTCAATATGTCAAGAATCGTTCTTCCTTAAATGAGTTCGTTCCACAATAAACGCTTGGCGGAGGTTCGTTGAAACACCCGTATATTTTTAATAATACCGTTCTCTCATCATTCATTTGTTTCATATGCACATTTTGCTCTAATATTTTTACGTATGCGCAAGTTCATGCGCTATAATTTGAATCAAAGAGTAGGTGGGTGGGGCATCCTCAACGATTGCAACGCGCCTTCCAACACTGCAGAGACCTCCAAGTTTCGCTTGTCCTATAAGAAATCGAATGGACTTAGATCGTATCAAATTTAGTCGCATGGTTTGAATGTTATTCACCATTTTAAGCGTTTTCCGCTTTAAAAAAGTAATATTAGAAAAATTAAAATGATGAAGAAAATGCATCGCAAATTTCCCAGTTGTGTTGTCATGTAAAAGTTGTTGGCTTAGCGTTAGTGGTGTTGAACTACTAGCGCTAAACCAAGTGTTTAGTAGTGGTAGTGGTGAGTTAGTGTTGATTAGAGTTAGGGTTAGAGTTAGAGTTAACCAGTTACAGTTGGTGTTAGAGTTATTGGCAGTTAGTGGTGCCAACTTCCCTGCCTGCGGTTACGCTTTTTGTGGCTTCACTTAGTCTGAAAACCCTGTTTTAAAAACGTCTCGCGGTAAAAACGAAAAAGTTGGTCCGGTCTGATTGTCCTATTTTCAAAAAGGTGAAAACAGCGCAAACGACGAGGGACGAGAAGCAGAAGGACACATACACAGCGCTGACTCTCAACTGAATTTTTATTCATCGTGACCGCACAATAAATACTTGTTTGGTCAAGACCATAAAAAAGATAAAACAGTCATGCATCAACACCACAAATACTCACCGTATACGTACGTGCGCATTTTACACTAGTGACTGAGTAAGCTCGGCGCCTAATCTAGATATCTCTAACGCCTCATTATTTCACGGGTTAGTTGGTCGTAATACGTTTCACGATTTTACATTGCTGGAAATCTGGATGACAGTCCACTAATCGTCGAGCAATGAATGCCAAGATGGCCATTCGATACTCAGCTCACTCAAATATTTTAAAAAGAGCAACAGCGAAGGCTTGCTACATCAATGCCTTGCGAAAGTCCTGCCTTCATCAAATTCGGTCAAGTTTCAAA
>JAZHYW010040265.1:0-32500 GCA_037355805.1 Ixodes ricinus | reverse complement strand
GCATGCTGCACGCGCTTGCTCGCATGGGGCACCAGTCGGGAGACCATGCTTGCTAATGTCTGTAGCAGGCTACTTCGTGTTAAGAGAAAGCGGATATGTACGATACAATTCATTACGCATTGAATTGTCCCAGAAACGTTTAGCTATTGCATTTTTAACGCACATTTCGGTAAGTCGGACATATTATGAGGCTGTCTCCGTGTATACAACTGTCTGAGTGAACATACTGCAATGATAGTGTGATTGCCAGTCTGTTCGCTCAGAAAAAACATCAAAGTTAAGCTTTGTATAACAAAAATGTATTAAGTATAATATTTTAAGTGTAACCCTGGCCGTTCTGCATAAACACCGCATCGTTATCAGTGGCCCGGATCTCGGCTGATTGTTACACATAACCCTGGTATCTCTAGGTGTGCTTCGTTGATTTCAATCTTACTCGTTATATTTTTACCTTCGCAACTGTTATACTAATCCAGGGGTCGGCAACCCTTTTCAGCGGCGGGCCGAGTCGCCATGAAGCCGACAAGGAGAAGGGAGGCCGGACGACAAGTCGCGAACTGGGAGGGAGGCAGTCGAAGAAGACTCAAAAAGGAAGTGAAGAGGTAACGGGTTACCAGTAACGGCGTTACCGTTAACGCGTTACTTGTTCCGGTAACGTGTAACATACTCGTTACTTTTTTTCAAAACGGTAACGGATAACGTACTTACGTAACGTATTTCAAGTAACGGGTAACATAGTTACGGTACTCGTTACTTCTTCCCAAGACTTAAAAACAAGTACAATTCAATTGTTTTTCGTGTTTTTAGGCGCCAAGTAGAGTGAATTTGTCTTGCGGGCTTTTCTTTATGTTTTTTTGTGAGTATTTAGGTGAAACCTTACAAAATATAAATTATTATGATTCACTTTGTGCGTGAACATAATGTTTCCTGAAATATGACGCTTATGCATACTTGTAACGTCAAAAGAGTAAAACGTGTTAATTCCTAATTAAAAAAAAGTAACGCAAAAGTTATCTGAGCTACTTTTTATCGGTAATGGTAACGGTAACTCGTTCCTTTTATATTGAGCTAACATAGGTCGGTATCGCGTCCCGTTTATTTGCAAGTAACGAGTAACATTCTTCGTTACTTTTTTCGGTAACAACTATAGTCAAAACTGCCGTGTGGTCCTCGAGTCTGTGTGAGGAAGCAGCAGGGGGAGGGGGGGGGGCGGGGGGGGGGGGTTGCTTTTTGATGTCGTGCCGGATGCCGCATAAAACTGCCCTCGCGGGCCGCATGCGGCCAGCGGGCCGTGGGTTGCCGACCTCTGATCTAATCTATGAAGAACCGGCGCTATATGTATAACAGTATGTAAAACCTTTCTATAGATTTTACTAAACGGTGGCATTCTTTGCCATGCTCTCTCATCTTGAGTACAGTGCTGACTCGTATATGTACTACAGGTTTCCCGCCCAAAACAATCAATGGGCCAGGTTTTTATTCCGGGCTCCTAGAATTTAGTGTAGCCAGTACTCCAATTTAATCCAAGTTGTGATCAATATATTTTAACCGCCATTGGCTTGTCAGCAATTTAATCTCGACGCATGCCATTATAATTCAGGAGTCACTAAATTTAGTCCGTTCCTGTCTGTGAATTAACAATGACTGCAGCTCATCTGTCAGCACTGTTTTAGCGGATTGATGTGCTTGGAAGTCATGACTCACGTTTCCATGTAGCTATTTGCGCGTTTAATGGCTGCTTTTCTTTTGAAATTTGAAGGGTTTCTAAGACAGTAAGTACTGCGGAGCACTCAAGACGAAATGATGGAGATACTTTGTCGGTATTTGAAAAATGGTAAAGTTTTCAAAATACCTTAAAACATTTGATTTTCGATGGCAATGATGATAATATTAGCAATTTTCTTATTTGAGGCCATCCTTGGCGATTATCCTGTCGCATTGAACTTTAGGCGTTGCTTCGTGCTTTGGCGTTCTGAGCATCTGCCATCGGTGCTACTTTATGGTGGCAGGTGACTTTTTGAAAACAAATTGTTGCGCCGTTCCAACCGTTTTTTCTGCCGCAAAAAGCTGTACGTCGCCTGCGTCTGCCACCAAACGGGAACAGCCGTGCTATTGTTTGCATCCGCGACACGGCGCAAGCGTACCGCCAAGTTTCGCTTGCTCCGGGCATGGCAAAAGCATGCCACGAAGACATTGATTGGGAATATCAAAAAGAAGTAATAAAACGCGCTCACACATTACAAATTAACTCATGAATTGCAAGCACCTAAGTCCTCCAAAACAGTCCTGACAGATGAGCAGCACTTTTTGTTAATTAACAGATATGAATGGATTAATTTGAGTGACTGTTGGATGAATGGATGGCGTTGGAATTAAATTGGCAACAACTTAGGTTAAATTTAACGGTGCATGCATTAACTTGATGTCCACTTGAATTAAATTGAAGTAGAGCTAAACAAAATTCCGGGACGCTGAAATTAAAAATAACAAAACTGGCACTTGGATTATTGCGAGCGTAAAATTCTGCAGTATGCCGTGCTCCTGCGGCATTGCGCTTTTCTTGTGAGGTCATTGGCATCAAGATCCTTCAGCGAGGCTCCAGAGGCATCCGCTAGGTGAAATTTGTAAAATGTCATTTAACTTTAATATATTTTTCTCGCGATTCCCATGAAACACTGGTGTTTTGAGATCGTTGTGAGAGTTTACATAAATACAAATAGATAAGCGCTAGAATTAAATTTTTCGTGCAGCTTTATTCGAATGTATTTTTCTGTGAACTTTTTTTTTTATCAAACACCCTGCAGGTTTTTTTAGTACAAAGCCAATATTCAGTTTTCGTAGTTCTTTTTCATTGTTTAAATTCTTAATATGAAAATCATTATTATCACAGAGTCGTCAGTATGCGTAGTAAAAGCTCCCTTGATCGGTTTATGGGGTATGGAATTGCAGAAGAAAATACCGACCACAGCTGGTTGCCATGGAGAATAGAATTAAACATATAGAGATACGACAAACTGCACTTACCCATCACATGATTGTAAGCATTGCCATTAAAATTGTCAGCAAGGTCCAACCCTGAAAATAAAATTGGACAGTGGACATGCAGGAAACAGAATGAACAAAATACTAGAACGAATACACCAGTGCTATTTGTACACAGATACCTTGTAAACAAAATGAAATTTGAGTGCAAGTAGATTTTTACAGAAACTCGTCATAAACAAAAGAGTTTGCCGGTTATCAAGGCATGGTTTCAATACCTTCTGAAACCATGGTTAAAAACACAAATTATGACGGCTCACTTAACAAGCCGATTGTTAGTTTAGATATGTACCCCACTTTTCATGAACACAGAGTAAAGCCGTAAGGGCCAGTATAGTTGGCACGCTTTGTCAAATTCGAGTTCTGAACGTACTTACCTGGCACTGGGCACCCATACGTCGTTTTTGAGAAAGTTTGATTTTGATTTTTATAGAGCTCAACTCAGAGGTGGTGAAATTTGATTATTGAATCAAGAACGCCGGCCATGTATTTTTTTATATCCTATACCAGCCTGTTCGTCATACTTCTCAGTGTCTTGCGAGTTTGCACCCGAGTGGCTTGCTGAACGCAAAAACGCGGAGAACGACTACTTGTGACTGGCGACAAGCAGGATAATCGCGATAAGTAATACCTTTAAAGAAGTATATGAACATTTACTATCAGGAAGCAAGCTAGCAAACAACTGAGCAGACGAAGAACATCTGGTACCGGACATAAAAATGCACAGACGCCGTGTTTGCCCTATAGTCTTCTTATATTTCAGGTCTCTCAAAAAGAGTTCTACAAAAAGAAAAAAAGGAGATAAAAGGTTATGCGAAACAACGTTCGCGCGCTCAGTTTCAGATATGTAGGATTAGAATTCGCCATTGACTGAATTTCATTTTTAGAAATCTTCAACAGAACTGCTGGAATTGCTGGTTGCTCTCGGCTTCGGGAAATTGGGAGTAGGCATAATATTGCAAGTTTGTTTCATAAATTAGTTGGTTTTATAAAATAAACAGAACACTTGTATAGGCTATGGTGATAAGCATTTTGGGACATTTAAGTAAAGAGAGTTATTAATCACTGAGTGCATGAATAAAATATGCATCTGCCTTTAATTTTCCAGTGTAATGTGTAAGGTCCAATGTGTTCTAAAGGAATACAGAGAACACATATAAACGCCTCTTTCTTGATTATAGAGTAACGACTGTAGATCGACGATTTAAAGGAATTGCCCGGTCAAACTTTGTATTCGAGAAAACAATTTAACATCATTGTTATTGCCTCGAGACGCAAAGTACGTGCAGAATCTGAGTTTTATATGCCCCTCTGCAGAAGTAATTGAATTTATACTTCTTCAATCGCATCGCTAGCGAAAACGCTGCTTTCGTTGGCAACCTTGGAGCTCTGACGTCACAAAACACAAAGCGATTATTTCCGTTTCGCCGTTTGCCTGCGAGTGAACGCCGCAGCGTGCTTCGTTTTTGTTGTTGCGCTGGACTTGTTTTGTGGTTGGATGAGATTTTTGTTGCGCGGTTGGGTGCCACAACCACCGGGCAGCATATGCGAGCAAAGACATGACTTTCCACACTTTTCCGCGAGACGTGCAGTGACGAGCGAAATGGAACGTCGCCGTGCGTAGGGGCTGGATTCCTCGTCAAGATCGAGATCCCGCTTATGCAGCAATCATCTCACAGAAGAGATCTACGAGCTGAGCTCTAAGCGGACAGAAGGCTTGTAAGCTGAGGTGATGCTGTGCCAACGATACTCAACTACGCCCACCCACTTCTTGCCCAAATCGGATCAATCGATTTGATTATGCAGTGAAACTGTAACCAACAGCTATGCCACTTGGACACGATGCCCAAAATTGTATTTAGCACGCGTGCAGCCAGATTCTGTTTGACCCGCATGTGAAAATGGGGCGTGGCTACGATTCACCAAGCTCGTTCATGTCAAGTGACTACATGCATTTGAACGATTCGCCGTTTGCCTTCGACCCGCGTACATCGCCTCCGAGAAAACAACTCGCAGCCTCATCACCGAATCAATGGATCCGCCGATATGTGTACCCAGATGCCGCTTCGTGTACCGAAGTGCCGCTTTTGAGGCAAAATCTGCATCCTTTGCTTTGCAAGCGCTCCTAGTTCGATCGGTGGCCGTTGCAGTTATGTTTGCTCGAAACGGCATATGTTTGCTCGAAGCTGATGACTGTTTTCGATTAATATCCAGCTAAAGGCATGACTTTGGTTGCGCACGCTTGGGAACGCCTTTAGCTGGATATTCTTGTCCAGCCCGCTTGTACCTTTGCATTTAATTGCATTATAATCATAACCTTAAATTGCAAGCTTCACCCTTGTTGGTGTTAGACTGCGGCAGCTGATAAAACCCGTTTGCTCTACTGACGTCTAACCCCTGGTTAGCTTAGTTGGTAGAGCGCTCCACCTGTAATGGAGAGGTCCCGGATTCGATACCCGGACCAGGCGGATTTTTTCGGTCGCGCACCAGTCACCTAGCTGTGTTTGGAGTTTGTGCTTGTTCTTTCTCCCTCTTGTTCCCCTTTCTCCAAGGATTATTTTCGTCATTATTTTCCAGCTCGCTTGCACCTTTGCATTTAATTGCATTACAAACACAACCATGTTGTTTTCTTTTCTGGTAGGCATGTAAGCGGCTATTTTAAACTTGAAGCAGCCTCCCATGACCTGATATCTCCGTATTTGATCATAAGAAAAAGACCATGTTAAAACTGGAGTGCGATCAGAATTCGTGATTATACTAGACTACATAGGTTGAATACCCGGAATTTACATGAACTTTTCGTTACCTTTGCTCATAATGTGAAGCGAGAAACCCGCGAAACATGGAACACTTAAAACCTCCACGAAGAATAAAAATGCAAATCAGTGAAGACTACGGAGATCCGCTGCCGTGAATTCAACTGTAGTGTTGTGTTCTGTGAATTATTTTACATACTTGTCAACAGGGCTAAGAAGTTCCAATCATTCACATGAGCAGAGCTTTCTTCCCTGGTGTTTTATATACATTGTGTCTGACAAGCCAACGTGCCTGGATATAAATACTTGGCAAAAAATTAAATACTAGACACCTATTCACGTTGAGCTCTTCATTTTGGCTGAATAACCTCTCTCGTAGGATATTCAAACTCGTTATAAATTGATCTCTATTGAACTTGCTGTCTCATTGTATATTCATAGTCGATGGATATTTTGTCTAACCTGAACCTTCCGCCTCGTCAGATGTTTAGACTCGTGAAATATTCCAACTCAATTCGACCTTCCCACTTTTGCAATGTTTATATTTTGGTATTTTGTATTGAATTACTCATCGAATAAACACGTATAAAAATCATGGGGACAACGAGAGGAAGGGCCGTTCCTCACTTTTCGAGTTTGAGTGTGGTAAAGATAGGAATGCAAGATGTTCAAGCTGCTGGATGTTTAAATAATCATCGTCTTAATCGTAGTCACATATTAAAGGCAGGTTGAAAATCAGCATTACCGAGAGAAAAAAAGAATTCATACACCAGAAGCTTCGATGATTTGTTCGTTTTGCATAAAGACACGGTGATTTAATTTTATGCTAAACATAAGGACAATATATACCTCATAGTATCCGGTCATCGACTGAAGTTTCCAAGATAAACACGTGGAAGTGGCACCATTATTGGTGGATACTCCAGGTGGAATAGAATTAGAATGCATAATCTGGACTTTTTTAAAGACATTCGGTGATCTGTTGCTGCTAGGATTTGTCTTCCAAATATTGTCACTGATAAGTTAAAACTTGGTTCTCGAATCTTTGAAATTAGTACAAGTCATAAACGTTACCAATATTTATAACACCCAACTGAATATAACATACCTAAGGACGTGGTGGAAAAGTGTAAGAAACATCGTGCAAGTTCGAGCTTGGACCTTAAAGTCGTTTGGTTTGTGCATGCGTGACGTTGGCTGACGTGCGATGTGGCCACGCAATCCCAAAGATGCTGCTGATATTCTTAACAGGTCGTGTTAGGTGTGTGGAGATTTGAGCTTTTGTTCTTGTTGTGTGAAATCTTTAGTAGGTATTGCAGGAACTATATTGAATGGTGATTCCGGTTCAGTATGCCCTAGTTCTCCCCAACGAAAATGCAAGTGTTCTGAAGACCACGTGTAATCTTTCTAAAGTACAGTGGGCATTGGTTTCGAATGCATGAGTGACGGAAAACGCGGTCTCAAGGTGCAGGGTTGCGATTCTCCGGGGTTTAGAACTGTTGTGTCACTAATATCTTTTATTTGTAGTTCACTCTTTACTAATTGAGTGTCATTCAGGCTCATCAGGAACGTGGCAGGTTTTGAGGGAATATTAAATTGGTAAGGACCGCTGCCGCAGTGTCGTACGCAAGCAAAACGGATTTTGTGTGGCTCCGGGTATTCCACTGACTTGTACACTAGTTCACATTTTTTTTCAAAAGGCAGAGCATTTAGAAGTCTATGACTTTAATTTTATAACTCTTCTATACAAATCGCATTGTTTTCTGCTATAGTTGGTTTGACGATGCCTGGTTGTGTGCGCTGTTTTTGCGGCTGCATTATGAATAGTTGTTATTAATAACAGGTAAAAATAAACATACTTAATATAGGTAAAAATAAACTGACTTTCTCCGGAAAAAAGTGAAGCGCCACTCGTGCCCTTAACGCGACTGGTGGCCACTGAAAACTATCTACCTTTTACGGGAATCGATTTTGGGTCCCCTCCCATGCTAGCAATGCACTTTAACAATTGAGCTAACCAGGAACTCCAGTCAGATAAACTAATAAATGCTACCGGTTGCTACCAATATTTATGGTATCCACTGAGTGGAACTGATCAGACGTAGGTTGATTTCAAAAAAAGATTCAGGAAAAGTCGCCAAGATGGACAAGATTTACGCAGGACATACAGACTTCCACCTGAAATGGGGCACTACTGGCGCCCTTAAGCCGACTTGTGGCAAATGTTACCATCTGTTTTCTCAATTGACGGCTACCTTCAGGTTGGATATTTTGTTAGAGCTCTCCACAAGTCTTAAAGAGTCCCCGGAATGAATTCCCGAACCCGGCGAATTTTTTCAACTGCTACCATTTGCCTGGACGGCACGAGTTTGCCTCCTTCCAGGTGGGAGTCAGTCTATTGTAGCGTAAAACGTTTCCACCTTGATAATTTTCCCTAAATTTTTAATAAAAGGCATTTGTTAAATAAGTGAAAGACGAAGGTGTTTTTAAAACACCTTCGTCGTTGGTTGAAAAGCAAAGTTTGCATCGAATAAAACCCAAAACTATGTCCATGTTTAAAAAGCTGATGCCGCTTTGAGAATGTTAAAAGAGCGAATATTCATGTGAGTTTGGTTGAAATAAGACAGTTGTTGTGATAATGGCTAATAAAAAAGTCGTTCTGACAAAAGTAAAAGCTAAAAAGTTTGTTTTGAGAAGGGCCGGAACGGGAAATTGAGAAAAGCGAAAGTTGTTTTGCGTCTGCTCGAAAAAAAAGGCGCCAAAGAGAAGAAAGAAATTCAAATAGTTTCTGAGAAAACACACCAGACAATGGCTGGAATAACTGAGACATATCAGAAAATATGTTTTGTCGTTGAAATTAAGGACGGTAAAACCACTATTGCAGCAAAACTACTTGAGAACTTCCCAGTTCTTCAAGTAGTCAGCTCCTAAATTAGGTGTAGTGAGGTATTACCAGCTCTAGAACACTAACCGGACATAAACCACAACTATATCGTGAACGCAAAGCATGGAGGCAAGAGCGTGTATTGTGAACTGGTTTGTTGAGGTGTTATTCGTCGTCTGAGTATCAACAAAAAAGCTGCACATTTTACTGATGTCCTAAATAATTACTTAACAATTTACAAACTTGATTAATAATAGGAAGTACCAGATACCTCGAGGGAAAACGTCTGCGAGGTGTTTTATATTTTACATCAGTTGAGATGCGATGCTTTAAACTATAAATACGATCGCATGTATTTCCGAGTTTTATATTCATCTGCAGTGACCGCTGCTGTATTATGGAATTCCTTTGAATAGCTTTGTAACCGGCACTTGTAAGATGTCTAATGATTTACCAAGCACAGCTTAGGTGCTTTAATTTGGAATATTATCAGAAAATTCAACACTTCCACTCGCCGACGAGTGCTTCCTCGTACTTACGAAGTTAAGTGATATATGGCTCTTCTATAAACAAAATACTCCAACAAACAAAACAAAAAACGGGAGCGATTTTTTTTATGTTTGAATCTGAAATGCCAATGCTTCAAATTACTTATACTTACTGGTCAAAACATACCTGATCCGCATTATTCTCATCGAATAAAATGCGTCTAAAGATGAAAATTGATGTTAGCATCATGTTACTCAGGTTGTTCGGAAATAGAAAGTGCTTACGATGTGATAACAACGGTAATATCCTCTGAACAGTTTCCATAAAGATTGACAGCTTTTTTAATCATCTTGATTGGATCCATATATTGTTTATAAGAACGGCCCGGGCAGTCCACATCATTTGCTACAAACAGCTCCTCTCTAAACTCTGTCTCCTGAAAACAAAATACAAATGCTTTACAAGGCGATCTTAATAATGAACAAGTAGTCCACTTTAACTGCAAATAGCACCTACCGCTACTTCAATTGTTGTTAGAAGGAACTGAACTTTCGGATTTGACGTTTCTTCATATCGAATGTTTACCTGCAAAAATTAATTCGAAATAATATTTGTATACGCGATGTGGTTACATTGTGTCGGATAATAATTTTATTTTGTATTTCATTGATAAAGTCAGCGGAAGCATAATGCAGATTAGAAACGGTATACTGCCACGTCATTACGACGTAATTACGACGTCCATTACGACGTCCAAATGCGCTGCCTTCTTTATGCGCCGAGAAATTGAGGCAAATGTGGATCTGTTTTGAACATGGAGGTAGGAAGCCTCTGGAGGCGACATGGCGCTACCAGAAGTGAAGCCGGGGAAGACTTCCGGTTTGGAGGACACGCCCTCAACGATGACCAAAAACGAAAAAAACCAAAAATGCGCTACTGGACGGAATGGAAAACTGATTTGGCTCCAACAGATGTTTTTGTCACCCTTGGGAATATTCCAACCGTCCGCGACCTCTACTTCCGGCTTCATTTGATATTTCATCGTGTGGATGGCGGTTGTGTCGCCTCCTCTTCGTCCTACCTCCATGGGTTCGAATGATTAGCGGGTAAACCCAACGTCATTGGATTCTTGGAAAGTTGCACCAAGCTCTCCGTAAGGTCGTCATTTTGGTTCATAGAATGAGCAGCTTTTCCTTCACCTTTCAAATTCTTGGTAAGCCAATCTAAATTTGTTAGTGACGGGTAGCTTTATAAAGAAATTTCTCGACACCGATATTTTGTTACCCACACACCTGCGAAACAAGCGCACACCTTCGCACCGCCACCATATGCGGCGTCGGTGCTTTTAGTCATTAAAAATAAGTTATCTGTCTCTAAGTGCGCAAGAACAACAATATTGTTGAAAAAGAAATGCGAATATAAACATGATTTATCGCCAACACAAGCGCAAAAGAGGGCTGTATTGGCGAAGAACGCTTTCTGCACGATGACTCTTCATAACGATCTCGGTGCGACTGGTTCAGGGCTACCTTTCAAAGCATCAAATATTTAAATGAACCGAAATGGCTTTTGCCATGGCGTCTGAAACAGATCAGCCAATCAACTTGCGAGGGAATGGTCGTCTGTATGTTAATATTTGTTTGCGTCCGGCAAGCCGACAGAGAAGGCAATGGTGTTACTTTCCCAGGATCCAGCGACTTTAGCTGGAATTATTAGGAAATAGGCCTAAAGCTAGCCGCCTTTGGTCTCAACTGCACTTGTCAAACGTGTAAGAACGTGGAACACAAACGTCCGTCGGTTACCTCTGGCATTCGAACGCTTTCGACCAGTGCAGTGGATACAAATCTAGATATCTTTACTGTCTACCCAATAATCATTCGAAACAGAGCTTGGTGTTTTCAATGTCCCCGCGCACTCTGTTCTCTCCTCCTCCTTAGTTTCTCGGCGCATTGTCAGGGCAAGTCCTCGCTCCACTGGCGCGAGCCGGCGCTCAGCTCTAGCGGGTCGGCGCTCAGGCGGGCTCCGGAGGGCCAGCCACATCGCTCATTACAGTATGCAAAAAATAAATACAAATTTTTAGGCAATACACATTATTCGTTGTGAATTTCTTTGATATAATAAATTAAAATTCTACCAGCAATCGCAGATTGGTTATATATATAACACACATATATATATTAAAAATCTTACCAGTTTTATGCAAAGTGCTAAATACTGCACTAAATCTTCGTCTTTTGTGAAGACACTCGGTGATTATCATCGACTACAACTTTAGTTCTGCATAAAAGGTTTCATCATTTGCTTTTATTTTGGGATGAACTGTAACGAACAACGTTAAATTATCGTTGAAAAAAAGTGAAATTTGATGTTCCCAAATCGGAAAATAATAAAATAGAAGGCTTATTTCGCAATGCATATCCCTGATGTTGGGATGCACAATTTATTCCATATCGATCAGATTACAAACCTCCAATTCGTTCGATATGAATGGAATGTCTCCTGAGAATGACCAAATTGAAAAGCCTAATTTCAAATACGCACTATAGCGTATTCATTTACTTTTTATATTTACGCCTTTAATGGAAGCCTCATTTCTGAATTACTGTGGTCTTCAATTAGATTTTTTTTGCTTTTTTTTAAACCTGTAAAGATGCAGTACTTCTTAAAAAAGAAGTTTCTAAACGACATTTGTTATTTTGATATAATTATTTACAAAATCATTGCACACAGAGCTAGGTACATCCGATCACCTTCCAGTTTTAGCTGAATGTCTTCCATTATTACTACTGATCTATCATAATTTTTCGACACAATATAACATAAAACTACTACCTGTAGGTTTACCAATAGGGCGAGCACGCTGCTCCACCTTAGTTATTTCATGTGGAAAAGGACCGTCATCAAGTCGAGCACTGATATTCAGAGGTGCGATTCGTAATATATCGCTTAGGATTCCTTTCTGTGAAAAGACAAATCGCAAAATTGATCATGTGTATTAAGATGTACGGTTGAAAAATTGAGCTAGTCTCTAACGAAAACTTAATAAGAGGCACAAATAAAATATAAAGTAGTAGGCAGGTGAGCTGGTTGATGTTACAAATTTCCGAAAACTGGAGAGGACGGACGAGGGCGACAACACACAAGACGCCTAGCGTAGCACGCGATATGCACTATCTGTCTATATAACTGTCTGTCTCACACGTCTCCCGGAAATTGCACACGCCCCTAGGACTTCAGCCATGGTACCACATCGTTCCAACTCACTTTCAACCACCGGTCTCAGTTGTGTACGAACTGAGATCGGTGGTTTGAAATGAGGTCCAGACGAGGTGTACCCTGGCTGACGACCTAGGCGCGTGTTCAGCCTCCAGTAGACGTGTGGGCGAGATGGCATATAAACGAATGTGCCAATAAAGTTTAGTAGCTGCAATTGAGAGGTCTTACGTGTTGTCGCCTATTTTGTCCGTCGTCTCCGGTTTTTCAAAAAGTGTGAAACGTAATAAAAGCTGTCATGTATTATGACACGTCAATACCTAAACAACAGATTCAAAATGCGGTAGTTGAAAGTAAAAAATAAATAAAAAAACAAAGACACAGACAAGCTGGATTAACATACTGAAACAAAAAGAAGTATTCTTTTTCGAGTTTCAGGATTGTGGTTGCGCAAGTTGATATGGTTTACTTCGTCTAATCATAATACCCAGGTATCGAGTCACTCTAAGAGGAGAAAACCATTTCTCCGCACACTAATTCAGAATAATTTTTGAAATAATCGGCAATAATTAAATACGTTTCACCTTTTGCTTTCACTTCTAAAATAATTGGAACAAAAAAAGTTGGGGCTCCAATCTACGTTGTGAAAATGGTTGACAGCGAGGCTGTGGTATCACCTGCAACGATTGCTCACTGCACTATAAACGCTCTTTATGGCAAACGCCACCAGGTGGTGCTGCAGTCTTTGACATCCCAGAGAAATTCCGGTTCATAAAAGAAGTGTGGAACAAAGGCCACCTTAACACAGCTGCTTGATATGCAGATGAAACGTTTAGAAACCTATTCTCCAGGTGAATGCCAAAAGAACGAAGGAGTGCGAGACCTGTTAAAATGTTTCGAGTAATTTTGTAAACCAACTTGCCTCCTCCAAGATGTAATATTGTACATACGGAGGCCTTCGTTAAACTTTCAACTTTGCTGTCCGTGTAGCATTTATGCTTTCTAGCACTGGTGACATAAGCAAGCTCAACGTGCTTGCAAAGACGGTGCGACCGGAAGTCGCTTGGGGCGGAAGCGGCCGTTCATGTTTGTAAACAGCAAAAGGGTCTATACTAGGGAGCCTTCATGTGCGCTTTGCTAGGGTGATGCCACCCTTTGTAATACCACTCGCCGACAAACCAGCAGCCATTTTGGTTCTCGGCGATAATCCGTGGGGCTTATAACCCTCCCGGAAACAAGCACCTTATCTCACAAGTTCGGAGCAGCGTTGTGGAACCCACGGAGGGAGGATTAGCATTTTCGCCCCTCGGATGGGAGGACCGATGGACACAAAGGCCACTTTCCGGCGCACGGGGAAACAATGAGGAACAAAATGGCGGCGGGAGAGGGTGGGAAAGGGAAACAGGCAGTTGGCATCACTCTATGCGAAGCGCACATGAAGGCACTCTAGTCTATACCAAATGATTGACAAAATATGAGTAAATGCGCTGTACCAAACTTGTTATATATGAAAGGCTAGTGATGTCACCCTCACTTCGCAAGCGGCCGTCGCTGCGGTGCAGCTTGCGCAACAGTAATCTTAGCGGGAAGCGTATGCAGTGAGCGATACGTGCTTCGCATGGTTACTGTGAGCGCTCTATCATCAAATATTTGGTTAGGATGCTTGTTTTTTGCTCGTTCTTTATTGGAACGAATGCTGTGCTGTATGTTTATGCGTGATATGCACTTTTCGCTTCAATCGCGGAAGGCGTTTTTTTTTTTTTTCGTGAGGACGACGGCACGAAGAATTTCCAGAAATTCGATATGTGAGTCATATACCGCTTCGCTGTAATAATAGATGTGAAGTGTCAAGTTAAAGCTAGGATTGCAATGTAGAACATATTAACATGTTATTTATGCTCATATGGTTCAGATAAAAATGTAAGAGAAAGCACAGAATATGGGTAATTATAAAACCACGAATTGTTTTCAAGAAGGGCATAGCATGTCATAAACTCTCCGTGTGTAAGGTGTGGAAAAGCTTTAATAAAAATAGCCTAAGAAAAAATAAACATATTTTGGATAATGCGGTGAATATTCTTTTGTAGTGACAAAGTGTTTTTCTATATATCGCAACAATTCTCTAGGAAACATGGGAAGCTAATCTTTCCTCGGTTGTCGATGCTCACTTTGTTCGGCTTCTAATATTTCTCAAAATGAGAATCTCTTGCCATGTACGTCTTATTTGTACCTGAATACATTTTTACATATTTCTTGAAAATGTTATTAGAATATTGCATACTATTTTTATTAGTGGTGACACAACACAGTATACGGGCACTTTTTTTAGACGGACAAGAGTTTGAAACAAAAGCTTTGTGCTAGGGAGATAGATTATTGACTAATGTGTTAATTAACATTCTAAATGTTTATTTCTGGGCCATAATGTAGTTGGAGAATTGTCTCTAGACCTCATTATGGTCAGGTCATGATGTGAAATTTTGATATGAAATTTTTAGTAGGTGCTACGGGGAGAGAAATGTGACACTTGTACACGGCGTGAAACCAAAATTGAGCCGGCGATGCGCGCCCATGACGTTATCTCTTCACTGATTACCGGCTTCTTAAATCACGTTCGACCCTTCAGGTGATATCAGCACTGGCAAGCAAGCGAAGAGCGGAGAGATCGACATAGCGGGTGAGCTATGATATTTTTGTTGGCTCAGTTTTGATTTCAAGCCATGAAGTTGGACATTTCTAGCCTATTGGCACCCACTGCAAATTTTTTTAATAATAATTTGAGGTCATACGTAGATTAAAATGAGAAATGAGGTCAGGCATAAATTCTTCAACTGCATTAAGCTTTGAAAATAAAATATATAGAAGTCAAATAAAGAGCTTTAATTACTTAGCTAACTAACATATTTCACATCATTTCTAGTGTGCCCCCTTCCCCTTCCCGACCACCAACTTAACGCCTGCCCTAAAAGAACTCTTATGGAAGTGCCTGTCTTTCTTAGATTCTGGTCGCACACAAACAAAACCATGTATATACAACGTTAATACGCTGTTTCAACGGACAAAACCGACATTTGAATATAATTTTAAGGGTTATGTTTTATTTGCTTTATCTTGGGGATAATTGAAAGGAACATGATTTTCAATTTATCTCAGGCTCGACATGTCTTCCCCACCTTTCTTAATGCGATCAATATGCGCGTTAGTTTAAGGTGTCAGTGTAATAAATATTTTCAAAGGCGTCCATATCACCAGCAATAAGCATGACCAAATGATCTTATTACAAACTTCGACTTCCAAACAAAATAATACAAACAAAAAAGAATAACGAGAAATATGCTGGCATCATAAATATATCCATGATGACCAGTTTTTATTTTTTTATCATGAAACAGATCTCGTGTAATTCTAGCACGGTGTTTATATATTCATTTTGGCTTCACATCTACAAAACATTTTTGCTTTGTTTTGGACAGGTGACTTTGCATTTAATGCATGCCCTTTTTGTGCCATCTGGAGAGAAAGTTCTTTCTGCTGGATCAGTTTTGAACGTGAAATGCAGAGACGGAACAAAGTTTTACACACCACTTTGACAACGCCGTTCTTTTCTTCTATGTTCACCGACGCCATTCGATTTCTATCATGGTACATGTTTGCTTCAAGCTTCTTTCCGTTCATCTGAAAAATAAATAACAGATATAGCACACATATTGTCATAAAGCGCACACTTATTTATTTTTTAAAGTGCGTCGTTTCTACGATTTTCGTTTAACAATACGGAGCATTTTATAAATATTTCATGGAGTCGGTGTGGCTGAAGCTAAGCCAACTTAGGCGTCACAGGGCATATAGTTGGGCTAGTTAGATGCATGATTCGCCGAAAACAGCGCTGAAAAACAAAACACAACATCAGATACGATGTTCACAACGACAGGTATCCACTGACAACTACAGTTTAATTTTCACACGCAATTAAAATCAGATTAGGTACAATAGCAAACATATAATCAAACCAGACGACCAACCACGTCACATACCCTCGTACACAGAAAGCCAAAGTCCAACGAACGAGCTACACTTTTTAATGCAATCGACCTCATTACCCGTTATTGCCACTAAGGCACCACTCACGCGGACAACCGTTTTATTAATGTAAATGAAAAAATCTTCATAGGTTTCCTTGCATTTTTGCTCTTATGACGTGTCAACATTTGAATAGTGTTAAACAGTGCCGACCGCCCACCATTTATGCGTTTATACAAAGCACTAATTTTCATCTGGGTTTCGTTCCTGCTTTGGAGTACTGAATAGGTTATGGTGTCAAAACCCTTCACCAAAATTATGTTGCCGCAAAGTCGCGTGTTTGTTGTGATAAACTATTCTGATTCCATGGCTCGTCCCCTGCGCCATTTGTCAGATAGTGAACGAATGGTGTTGCAATAACTCATGCATTTTGTTAGTTGTTTATTGTGGCAACACACACCGCAAAAACACTGTAGCGTCCAGGTGGGACACACAGAAAGAGAAGACGCCATCACTTCTAAACAAAGGAACCCACCCCAAAAAATCAGGCACACGATTGTCAGCAGTAAAACGGAAAATGGTCGAACGCAAAAAATCAAACCTTCGTTGAACTGCGGAGACAGCACACTCTCCTTCTGGTGTCACCAGATAGCACCTAACGATGCACACAAAAAAAATATCCGGAACCCTCAAAACGTTCATAACTTCGCGATTAGTCCTCAATTGGAATGAGAAGGACAGTCTCAGTGGCTGACCGTCAAAAGCTTTTAGTTCTCATCTGGTCGCCGTCTTGATCTCTACTTTTCGTACCTTTCCGTCTTCACTCGTGAAAGTGTTCACAATCACACCCATAGGCCACTCCTTGCGTTGAACCTGTTTGTCCCTCACGAGCACAACATCACCATTCTTGTGGTCGCGATGGCTATACTACCACTTGAGACTGGCTCTGAGGTTTTTTCAAGAACTCACGTCGCCAACGTTGCCAAAATGAGTCTTCCAAACACTCCACTTGACGCCACTGACTTCTGTAGAGATCCTTGACATTGAACTCGCTGGGCGGTAACGTGTTCTCACCAAGTTTGTGGATAAGGAGTGACGATGGAGGCAAGATGTCCCTGCATTCCGGATCCATCGAAACAGGAACAAGTGGTCTAGCATTTATGATTGCTGAAACCTCTGCCAAAAATGTCAATAGAACCTCAAGGCTGAGACGGCTCGGTCTGTGTTCCAACAACATGGAATCCAATATACGGCGTACGATTCCAATCATCCGCTCCCATGCTCCTCCGAAGTGAGAAGAATGAGGAGGGTTGAACACCCAACTGCAACTTAGGCTTGAAAGGTATGCTTGCAGTTTGTTGTTGTCGAGACCCTAGCGCTCAGGTTGAGCTGTGAACATATTCCGGCGACATTGGTTCCACAGTCTGACCGAAGTTGTTTTGCAGTCCCTCGGAGTGCGAAAAATCTCCTGAGAGCTTTATTAAAACTTCGAAGCGTCCATGGACTCTATGACTTCGATCTGGACCGCCCGAATGCTCATGCACGTAAGCAGCAGAACTCAGCGTTTTCTGTTGTCTTCCCACCTCTAGTTCGACGTGCAGTCATGTTCTATGTATGAAAACGTCAACTCTACATGTGAATGCAGGTTCTCTACTGAGTCGATCAACTGGCAGGCTCCTCTTCTAGTCCAGCTGTCTTCCTCACGCGAGCAGATGACACACCTGTGTACATACGACGCTACGCAGAGTTTCGCTCCGATGATTTAGGCTGGCGGCTCTGATACCTATCTAGGTAATGTACCGGCCTGTGTGGACTCTGCTGATCGTAGTACATCTACGAGCAGCATGGCGAAGTGGTGTGCAATAGGTATGATGAGAGGTCTCCGGTCCTCTTGACTCAGCTGTGCGTTGATCCAGCTTCCAAAGCGGATCCAGCTTCCAAAGCGGACTTGATTTACGGACTCATCTAACATGTGTCAAACACTCGAGCTCATTTGTGTACCCTTCTAGTTGGACGGAGCGAATTTGAGATTCTCTCAAGAGACAAATGTTCCAGTGATAGTCCTGTTCGAAGGCGGCTGCAGGTGGTAGATCAGATGCTTTGGCATGAGAATGGCGCTACAAAATGTGTCAGCAGCACGTGCGAGATCTGCCACTGCACTTATCAGTCTAGGCCAGCTTGAAAGATGACTGAAACGATTAGTCCCGAGTCCATTTGTAGTCACACTGGTGGCTTAGATGCCTGCTTCGGGCCGGATCCTCGGTATAAGTGCTTTTTTCTATCAGCTCAAAATTGTTCTGTTAGGAGCGTGAGGACACTTGTTGACGATTTAAGAACTTTGGACCAGTCAGCCAAGCCGTCTCCTTCAGCCGGGCGGCAGCTACAATCTCGTAGCAAGACTCTATAGTATTCGCATCGGTCCGAACGAAGTGCCATTGTTCTATTGTGTAGATTTCGTGGTGCGTTCCAGCCTGTTCCTGGACATACACGTAAAATCTCTTTGTTTGGTTGTGTATGTAGCCTAAAACCACCTTGCTGTCAGTGTAGAAGTGCACGACATCTAGTTCTGTGTTTGTTTCCTTGTGAATGATCTCTGCCAGCTCCACAGCCAGTATCGTGACTCGCAGTTCGAGCCTTGGAATGGTGAGCTGCGGACGTGGCGCTAGCTTAGCTTTGGCCATTATAAAACCGACATGACACGCACCAATTGTGTTTTTGTTTCAGATACACCACATGCTACAGCCTTAGTCGAGGCGTCTGAGAAGATGTGCACTTTCTCTCTGTTGAGCCGTGCTAAGTGAGACGGCCGTATAAGTGCGAGGGCGCTTCTAGCTGTTTGAAAGCCTATAGGGAATCCTTCTCGCTCCTTCAATATTTCCCCTTGTTTCCAGGAAGCGGGAATCCAAATCGCAGGTTTCTGTGACGAGTTTTTATAGCAGAGACCTTCTCGTATGGTAACTTGAGCCACGAATCAAATGGTTCGTAAAGGTTGTTCATCATTGACAGGACTTAGAAGAAGATTTACGGGCATAGAATGCAATACACCACCAAATTGTCACGAATGATAAGTGATGAGGAGGCGAATAACTGAAGAAACTAAACGTTTAATGGGGCGAACTTGTGCCCAAAACAAAAAGAATATAACAAAAGAGCGTCACGGGCATCAAAGTCGGCGTAACAGCAGGATCGAGCGCTGGGGCGAAGACCTCGCTCCGCTCGCCATGAGGAGTCCCTATGTGCACCTCAGTGGTTTCCGCAAGATTCGGCATAGAACTTTCGGCGCGTAGAACATTCGGAACTCGATCAGGCGATAATGTTCTCGACCTTACAAGAACGACAAGTTGAAAGAATAAATAAAAGAACATACACTGACTGAAATCGAACCTAGACCTTCCGCGCGAAAGTCAAGCGCGGTAACCTTTCGCCGACGCACGCGGTCGCTCGGCGATGTAGAGGGGATATTACACAATAATATCACTCTTCTTAAGAGTTGAACTAAGTTAATAACCCGGCTATTCGCTGCTAAATAATACTGAACTTCAGATTAATGCAGAAATAATGTCTGTTAGATATTTAAAGTAACCTTAACGACATTCTCGTACCTTCGAGGAAGGCAAGAAATCTCAGTTATGTGTTATATCTTGACGATCTAGCGAATAACGCTATATCGTTGCTTATTTTTGGTAACGAGCACAATACTCCAGCATACTTCCATGGGTCATACTAGCCCAGCCGCTGAAAAATCGTTGCCCTGCTCGCGGTGGCATAGGACGACATGGCGGCAGCGTTTCGGGCTGCGGATAATACGGTCTCGGTTTTTATTCCGACTTACCCGCTTGGTAAATCAGTCGGTTTCACGATTAATTATCTCCTTTACAGTTACGTTTGAGGCAGAAAATTACTGCCATTATGCCTGCTATGGGCTGTATATGCTTTCTGCCGCCTTAGGGGTTGCATCTAAACTGTTTATGCAACGCCATGAGCGTAACGTGTTTGCACGAAAGCTTTCAGCCTATTCGCCCATTCTGGGTTCAAATGGTAAAACTAAAGCCTGAGATTGAGGTCAGAGAACTGATGCCATTGACAATGGGGGCGCGGTGAGTCACTTGATTTGTTTCACGACTCACGAAGAATCGTTGGAACTTTCTTGAAATGAAAACTTTGTTGTCTTAATGATACCAAAATAGCTTTTCATGGATTCTAATATTCTCAGCTCTGTGTAGTCAATACACGTAACTGAAAAAAGGGGACGAGGGCAGCCATGAGCGGCTGGTTCTCTACCGGCTGTTTTCTAGGGTGTCACTCAGTAGTCTAGTAGATTATAAATATATTAGAAAAATACAGTTGAATGCACCGCACTTACTCTAAGCGAAACAAAGGTTACGAAGGCGCCGAAAGACGAAATCTTTGGCGGCGGCTTTAGCAACTTTTGTTTTATGTGAGGAAGTACGATTGATTCAATTGCATATTGCGAATATTTCCTCTTTGGAGACCCCGTACGGTGATAGAAAGCGCTCCGTGATATGTTTATAGATAAAGGAACACTTGCTCAGGTGTCTTTAAAGAAATCGGTCGGAACACCAGAAAAGAGCGATAACCACAGAACCAATACTTCCGTTTGTTACAGTTATATAACAAAGTTTATTTAGTAGGCTGTTTGGCGCTTACGAAGAATAATGCAGCTACAATCACCTGACAAGGTGAGGGCGCCAGCATAGGAAAGACTCTGTTGTTCCGCCTCCAGCGCGAGGATTCCCTATCTTACCGACAACAATCCCAGCCGTTCTCATTCTGCCAGTAACCATAAAAAGGAGATACTTTAATCTCATTGAACCTTCAAAGAAAATATTTTGTTTTAATAGTATTTATCTTTACTGCGTGCATTCATCGAATTGAAAACTTACAATTTTGTCAACTCTTCTTCCATCAAAGTTCTCGCTAAACACAAAGTTCTCTGAAAGTACAGAAGTCTTTTGCAGCCTGAGGACAATATCATCTTGAATGTACAGATCCTTCTCATTGTCCAGTCCTCTTGCCTCAAGAAGTCTGGGATATACGATGTTGCCAGGCGACGATGCTGTGTTTGGAATAAAAGTTGGATTCCCTTAGCGTTAAGTATTATGGCTGTAGCTTTGCGACACCATAAATTCTGTAGTTTTAAAATCAAGATTAGCACATTTTCCAGAAAGTGTAAAAAGGGACCTTGTTTTTCATGAGCTGTTAATGTTACGTGCAGTTGAATAACTCTTTGATATTGTTTGTATCTTTAAGACTTCAAATGAAAATAATTGTCGATTTATGAGACTCAAACATAAGAGTGAAGAAAGGCGAAAAACGCAGGCGAGCTGGTAAATGATAGCCATGGCAACGCTGAGACGTAGGAAAATTAAATAACGGGCAGAACAGCGAAGTCTCTAAAAGACTTCGTTGTTCTGGCCGCATTTGTTTTCTACATCCGTCTCAGGGTTACTATGAATATCAAATATAAGACTTACAGTTTGGCAATATTTTAACATTTTTTTACAAATTGGTTTTGCCAATCATGTGAACTTTTATCCTTTTATTTTGTGTACTCATTTAAATCGCAAGAACGTATAAAGTAGTATTTTATATTACATTTTGGACTCTATGTGTTTGCTGGGGAAAAAATGGATTTGAATATAAACAACATGTAGGTTTTTTACGACTTTTCATACGTCAAAATGTTGACGGCTTCCAAAAGACATAAATTATATAAAAATGTAATCGAACTTCGTTTTGTATTAGGCTAAATAGAAGTGTCGCAGATAAATTTGTTTAAGAATTTGGTGGCTTAAAAGTATATATATCCAAGCATTTTAAATAAACTGCGTATTCGGGTAGAGTCTGCTATACAGCTAAACAGTTTTTGAGCGGACCACTTTCTTGTAAAAATAGTGTTAAGTAAGAGTAGTGTTTGAAACAAAATCATCTTGCTTTATAATTTTATTTGCGCTGTGTAAAATAATCAGCTATTATGCTACATTTCGTTCTTGCACGTCTTTAAAATATTTTCCAAGGACCAGAACCTAAAATGATAAAAATCAGTGTATAAATTATGTGTAACCCCGTAAATCGTAAACTTTGTGTGGCGGAAAGCCTTTACGTTTTCAAGCCAAAGCATTTGTGAAATTAAAACCGCGCGAGCGCACCTTGTAACTTTGCTTGAATCATTTCGTCAGGATGTAACGGTCAAAGGACTGGTGCAGCGATGCAACACCGTTGCACCAGAAGGTTGGTAATATATGGTCTCCCCTATCATTTTTTCACAGAAACTGAAATACGCAGAAAGGAAGTACAGTAGCTTCAGAAGAAGTTGCTTGCGGCGTACTTAGGGCAGTGGAACTACTTCCGACACTTCCTCTGAAGGACGTGCCTTTTTCATAGCCAGGGATCACAAACCGCTGGTTTATGCCATACCCCAGTCATCAAATCAAAACATTCCCCACAAGAGCTGCGACGTCTTTCCTTCATCGCGGAATTCGCTTCCGATATCCCGAGCACGCGAAAGAAAAAGAAACACTGTCGCAGACACATTATCACGCCCGGGTCCCAGCTATTATATTGGAACCGGGAATATAACACCCAACATATTTTTTTTTACAATCTTCACGAAAGAAACGAGAAAGTGTAGTAGACATCGCTTGATGTAGCCGCCGGGTCTATCAGTCGCCGAGTCTTGATGCTCGTGCTGGTGTCGTTTGGACAGCTCGCGCCAACAGACTTCTTTTTTATCGTTTCGGTCGCGCCTACTAGCTCGGCTGCTACATTACTATATGTAGTGTTTGTCGACAGTTGTTCTAATAGCAGTTGAATTTTGACGATTTTAACAGCTCTAACGCTTCCTAATTTGTTGCAATGGGGTTTGGTTCCCCACATTTTCATATATTAAAAGGCCCCTGAAAAGAAAAAAAAAATGTTTTGATACTGTCCGGTTTTGACACGCGTGTCAAAAAATTATTTTACGGGAAATTCTGTTATAACAGCAATAATGACGGTGCCAGGACACGATTTAGTCAGTATTCACCTCCTTTCCACTTGTTTTCTCTCTTGGCATTTCGGACGCGTGGATGAAAAGCAGAGATAGTCGGCTTCGCCATCACGTTGAGGTGGAAAGAGCGAATGACCATTCCATGGCGTCATGGACGCGCAGAATTTCAAATAAAACTATCGCTGTCAATATTGGTCTAAAAGTTGTTTTTTTTCGCCTAAAATTTATTTTTTTGACACGCGTGCCCCACCTAATTGTTTTAAATTTTTTTCTCTTTTTTGGTTTTTTTAAAGTTTGAAAGAAACAACAAAAACCTGTTTCAAATGTTTTCCTACCCTTATTAATATACAGGAATGTGCTCTTGTTTCCTAAGTATGATAATACAGCAATAAGAAACCTCAACCGAGGCTGGGGTGTTATTACTACAGAACGACACAAACACATAAATCTCAAGAGGTGAATATTTGCATAGTGATACCTTAATCACTTTACCAATAAATGTTTATAGAAGTAGCGGTGGGGGATTTTAAATGTATATTTATAGCATTATTGGTTTCATGCAGTAACGACTTTTAGGCGCCGCAGATTAGACCGATGAAATACGTTACTTAAGGTAAGAAGTGGCTTTAGTGGTGTCTGTCACTTTAGTCCCATGCATATAATCCCGGCCAGTAGCAGGAGCTACCACTTTGGGAATATGAAGAATGTTTAGTAAATATATTAAAAATAACAGTAGTGTACCACGCTATTGGTGCATCGCTGACTCGGCGCACAAAGTACGCCAGTCAGAGCTCAGGATTCTTTGTAGACTCCGATTCCAGACCCTACCTGACACAGTTTGAATGGAAATCGTACGGGAATGTGATCGTGGAATCACTACTTTATGATTAATGTTAAAGAACGTAGGCGAAGATAAGGCCCTCACTTTAGTGTACGTAAGGCAGATTTACAGGTGGGTTTGCCTATGTCCAATGGACTCTCAACCTGCACCTCTCTAGAGCGCACACTCTCCACCCTAGCTTGAGGAGCGCACGGTTGGCGCTGTTGTCTGCATTTTATGATATTCCGGTCTATGAGCTGAATAGCGTGATCGCTCTCACCCGGGTGACCGTTACACCTTCTCTCTTTTTGACGACCTTTACACCTCTCCCTTCTTGACGACCAACCAAAATAGAAATAGGCAATGAAACTTTAAAAGCCTGTGACAAGCCAAAATTTTTTTTTTCATGCTAGGCCTTGAAATGGCACATCAGGACATTACAAAAAAATTTTTCACTATAGAGTTGCGAAATTTTGTTTATAAAAATAGAAATACGAGGCCCAATTCAAAGTTACCGCCAGTGCACTGTGAGGTAACAGTGTACCCTAAGGTTTCAGGGCGGTCAGAAGGAGGCATCGCCGGAAGTCACGTGAGTTGTATCCCTCCTCGTGCTTACCGCCAGCGCGTGTAATATTTTTTTATATTTTGTTATTTTTCGCATTTCCACCAGCGATCTGAGCAGACAATGTTTCTTTTATTTGCTTTTCATCGCTTCATGTTGCTGTAAAGGTAGAAGAAGAGGAGTCAGTGAGGTGACGTGATCAACTGCAATGCCTAGAAGGTGCTGTGCGAGGGACTGTCCCGGTATTTCAGCAACTGAAGAGGAGATCACACTGCATGCATTTCCGAGAGACAAACAAGAGATGGACCGGTGGCTGACTGCGGTTCCCGCAGGACAGCTATTAGAATCCGTGGGTAGGCGATGGATATGCTCGATGGACTTTAGTGATGAAGATTACAACCCTAGGTGAAGTTTACTAAAACTCAGAGGTCTCGATGTGAGACCTCAACTGCAGGTCTGTAAGAGTCCTGCCCATCTCCCTGCAGCAGCGGCACTCAAGAGGCTTGAATTCAGGCATCACCACGCATTGGCTGCATGTGCACCTAGTAAACAAGTTATACTTATGTTCTAGACAAAACAGGTACTTTATGATTGACGTTTACTTGTACTTTGTACACTCACTAGTTCGTATTCTTTAAACGGTAGGCATCTTCAGCCTGGAGAGGATCCGATGATTCAACTACCTTGGTGTCTGAACCTTCAGCAATGCGATCGGGCGTGTCGTATGCTAGCAATCCTAATTTCTTCGAGCGTTTTAAAATTGTCCTTTTCAAAACTTGATAGCTTGTTCTGTGCCCAGTATAGCTCTGTATCATCGGACTGACGGCATGCACTCGTACACTGGCTTGTACTCGCTACGCTTTCATCATTGTCCTCAATTACGTCGATCCACTGACTCTTCGTCCTCAACTTTTAAAGCACACGCAAACTAACCGACGGTGCAGCGATAAAGAGCTATACTTCGTTTCAGCTTGGGTCCAGACGCAGCCGATGCTACAAGCGCGAGCTCCGGGCTTTCAGTGTCCCTGCCAAGCATGCGCGCTCGTGCAGTCAAAGCACTGTTCAGGGCCACACGCTCGCGCTCGTAGCATCGGCTGCGTCTGGACCCAAGCTGAAACGAAGTATAGTGTAACTGAAACTTCGTTTTCTGCGATCGCTCGCACAAAAAGCAGAATAAAAAAAAAAAGCCTTAGGCACGGTCACGGAGAGCACGAGGAGTGAAATGCGCGTAACTTCCGGCGACCCCACTTTTAGTGACGTAGGTCGATGCCTCCCTTTTAGGGTGCCTACATGTCGGTCTGTCTCAGGGTGAAGACATCCATTGTTGCACTGAACGTTCAGCGCGTGACGCTCTCGCGCACTCGGTGCGTGACTTGGGCGCTAAAATGGCGTCTCTGCATTAGCCAAAGCTACGCGCTCGAGCTGATTGACTCCGGATTGCGCGTACTTCAAAATGCATAAAAAAACGATTGGGCGTAACAATGGCTGAGATGTCACCACTCAAGCAAAAGCGCGCGTGTGTATGAAGGCACTCTACCTCCCTTCTGACCGCCCCCGACACCTTGCGGTACACTGTTACGTCACAGTGCACTGGCGGGAACTTTGAATTGGGCGTTTTATTTCTATTTTTTTTTTATAAAATATCAACGGAACTCTATAGTGAAATAATGTTTTTGGTAATGGCCTGATATGCCATTTAAACGCCTAGAATGAAAAAATATATTTTTTTTGGCGTGTCAGAGGTTTTGTAATTAAAAAGGCTCTTGCTAACAAGTTTAGTCGACATTTTTTAACCTTTTTGAGCCTTTGATCAAACGACCACTAAAAATCTTGAAAAGTATATAAAGCACAACCTCACGCATACATGTTTCTTCACCCTACTACCCCCACAGAAATTGTCAGTTTAATAAGTGATTTGTTCTAACGGTTATGATGAAATAAAATCGGTGCCAATTAAAGCTGTTTCAGATTTATTATCTGACGTAATCTGTCACATAACCAACTTTGTCTTATCTACTGGAATCTTTCCCGAAAAAATGAAAATTGCTAGAATTTCCGTTTTGCACATAGGTGGGGCTGTTGATAGTATCAGCATTTACAGACCAATATAAATTCCCCACTTTTTCGAAAATAGTAGAGAAGTAATAAATTCCAGAATAATTAATCATCTTCATAAATACCAATTCATCTCTGCAAACCAATGTGGATTTCAGAGAGTAAATCGACTGAGTAAGCTTTACTCAAAATCCGAGAAAACCAAAATCAATCCTTCACTATAGGCATCTTCGTAGATTTCAACTAAGCTTTTGACTCTATGAAACATCAAATAGAATATCAAACATAATATTCTATTCGATAAATCGCCTCACTACGGAATTAGAGGTATTTCGCTTAATCTGTTCCGCAGTTATCTGTCAAATCGTATTCAGTTTGTGGTAGCTAATAGTATAGCATCAGACACTGAATATATGTATTCGATGTTCCGCAAGGATCTATATTAGGACCTATACTATTCATTCTTAATATCAATGACATTCTTGCTTTCCCCCATACCTTGAACATAATACTTTACGCCGATGACACGAGTGTTTTCTTTTCATCCAGGGACATATCACCTCCTATTCCTGTCGCAAACGCATTGGCTAAAAAACTTATCGAAGTGGCTTAATGCGAATTAGCTGCTTCTAAATTTTAACAAAACAAAATATATTGTTTTTCTTCAATTTATAGACCAGTAGACCTACCACCAAAATTGTATTTTTGTCACGGTAACTAGAAAAGGTTAAGGAATACAAATTGTTATGCATACATTTTCATGAAAACCTTCGCTGGACATGTCACGTAAATTTTGTGAAGCGTAAAATTGCACAGTCTATTCAGTATGCTGAATAGATTTCGTGCCTTACAAACAATATGGCTAAAGCGTCAGCTCTACTTCACTACTGTTCATTCGCGACTGCACTATTGTTTACCTGTCTGGGGGTTACATATAAATGTAATATGACTAGTTTGTACTTAATGCAGAAAAAAGCATACGGTTTATTCAAAAATTACCAAGCCGCGATCGTACATCCCAATACTTTGAACACCAAGTCCTATACTGAATATTGGGGCACTGTGTAATCAACGATTGTCTGAGGTTATATTCTCCCAAGCTAAAACTGACTGTGAACTATTATTTTCTACATATACGAACACTGACGCACACTACAATTTTAGAAACATAAACTTTATAAAAATCAGAACTGGAAGAAATTACGGTACGCAATTACTATCTTGGCAGATTCCTAACATTCTCAACCTCCATCCTGGTTTAATCGATGTAATCGATCATAATTCAAACCTCTTGACTTTCAGAAAACAATCAAAAACATATTTTCTACTTTCCGCATAATATTGTTGTCTTCTAAATGATGTGTACAGATGTAATTGTAGTAATCTAGGTCATATATCTTTGTTGTATATTGTTGCTTTTTTATTGGTTTCATCACAAGAGCATATGTAGTGTAGTGATCTAGTTACTATCTGTGTATTTTTGTTTGTTTATGGTTAACTTGTAGTACTGTACCACTCATCTGCCTGTTGCATCTGTTGCAAGTGTAGGCTGGTGCTAGGGGCATGGTCAGGTGACTTATTGTCTTCTTTTGCCTCAGCACCATGACAATCCTGTATTTTAAAAAAGTTCCAAATAAACAACTATTGACGTAATAATGCTGAAGCGTACGAGATAAGATGGTAGGGGGAGAGTCAATTCATATGCCAATCTTCGTTTTACACACACACAAAAATTGCCTTTTGAGCACGTCTGATGGTGATTATAATGTCGCTGTTTTCTTCATTGGACGTAGTTTCAATGCCTGCTTAGTCGGAGTTCAGTGCTTGTCAGGTCTACTGTCTATCTTTCTACATGTCTATTACTTCCTGTTTAACTAATATGCTAGGATGAACCAACTCGCCTTCGTCGCCACTTCGTTTCAATGCGAAAAAATTGCCTACATTTTATTTATCGTATGGAATGTTTCCAGCGGAGCTCTCTTTTGTCAGCTTCCTGAGCGTAATGCTAATGTAGAAATCGCATCTGCGTCCCCATGCAGGCGAAATATTGACGACCCGCAGCACCTAAATTGCGAGGGAACACAATAAACATTAACTATATCCAAACGGCGTATAGAGCTGGTGGCCTTTGAACTCGAGCTCAATTTGCGAATCGCGTCTCGGAAATTGTTTTTCGTTTTGTTTTTAATTGCGCAAGATTGGGGCGCAAGGGACACGTGTGTTTAAGCCGTCGTTACTCCAGAAAGGATCGCTTCGACTTGCTGCACACAAAAGTCACGACGAGCGTGTGCATGATGTCATCATGGCGTGCACGCCATCCGGGTTTCCATTGACTTAGGTTTCTACTGACGTGCCGAATATCTTGCAGGTCCGCCTCACACAGCGGGAGCTCCAGTCCAACGTTCCGCTACGATTAAACCTGCCGGATCCGGCCATCGTTCCGACGCCTCATACGTTGGATGGGACGAGTTTGACGCACACGCGCCTCAAACTTGCGAGACAACTTGTAGATCTTGGCGTATGCAAGGACAACATCAGACGTATAACTCGGCTTGTGTTTCACCAGTCAAGAATCTCCCGCGTTTTAAAAATAGGAGCAGCGGTACGAAGGTCCCGGATGACTAAGCTAAGAACATAATCAGCTTATTCAAGGTAACGGCTATTTTATGATAAAATACATTCGAATGTAATTTTACATCTAGGTGTTTAATTTGAGATACTCTCCGAAACAAGTCCTGCCCAGTAACAAATGCCGAATCTTCTTCTTCTTCTTCAAAAAACACGCCTAAAGTTTTGCGTTTTCGGTTTCTATTTTTTCAAAATTCGGCGTGCTTTTTTCGGTGTTTATTTTAAAATTCTATTTTCGGTTTTTTTCGGCGTATATTTTCGCCAACAAAAGTTTATCGGCTTTTTTCGGCGAATATAAAATAAACACCCACGGACATTGGACCCGATAGTCCTTGTAGCTCTGATAGTTGTGATCACTCAAAGAATAACGGCACAGATATATTGAAAACGAAATGGACACTTTATTTGGCAAATGTGTGCAACTGTAAAAGAAGCAAGAAAAAAAAAACGCAGCAGTAGAAAACAAGTCTGATATGAAGCGTATGCCTAAAAAACATGCAACTTCACCTTCTGTACATCAGGATTACGGTATCTTATTATAGTTCTCACACATGTACTTTCCCAGGTTCTCCTCGTTCATCCGCACTCTTTCTTTCCTGTTAATATAACCCTGAGCTTCGAGAATGCCCTCTCAACGCTAACACTGTACATTGGCAGGCTGGGGAGATGAAGCCCTGCCTGAGCCGAATTCGGCCAATCAACCAATTGTGACCGCCAAAAGAGACACGGTGCGACGTTTTGAAGCACAATACAACATGCAGAGCTCGCATCAAGTCAGTCTTCCTCACAACGAGTTTGAAAACACGCTTGTACATGGCGAAGTCATGGGGAATTTCGGACTTCACGTTCCGATCCATGATGCGCACATTAAACCAAAGCGTCTTGATGGCATTCGTGTATCCCATACATTCGGACACGTTTAGATGTACACTGTCGTTCAACTTTTTCGCCACGGCTCTGCGGTACGACTGGAAGGTCGAAGTGACCTTTTCCGGTTAAAACTGAATTTTAGAAAATGGATTCGACGTACTTTTATCGTTTTTTATGGGTTTAAATCGAAAATGCCGAACCTGAAAAACTGGCATTTTCAGTTAAAACCAAATTTACGAAAACGAATTCGGCGTACTTTATCGGTTTTATTGTTTTAAACCGAAAACTCCGAACCTTAGTTATAGATTTTGATCACGACATGTTAGCTGTAAATGAGTACTAAAACCGAACCAACGACCGCTTGTTTTTTTTTTTCTTGTTTTTGCCTGCGTCATACACACCGTAGATCAAAGATTCTTAGTCTAGTAGGTTATAACTCTCTTTGCAAGATATGAACTGCCAGTAAGATTGTGACAATTGCCCGCAATTTCGATCGAGCGAATTCTGGGATTTCATGACAAGAAACGGAGTGCAGCCGTCATTGTCACCCCCGACTCATCCTGCAACAAACGGGGCGGCAGAAATCTTTCTTGGAACATACAAGAAGTCTGTTAATGCAAGCCTGAAGTCAAGGTTCACCATGAAGGCATGTCGTAAATTCTTGGTGGCATACCGGACGATCGGGCACATGACAACTGGCTCAACATCTGCGAAAATTATGACAGGAGCAGAATTCCGCACAAGGTTCGACCTTCTTAGATAATCAATAACGACTGTTGTGTGATCAAAAGTGGCGAAGCAGCACGCCTCTTGCAACTATAAAGAGCGACACCTCCATCAGAACGACCAGGTCTGGAGCTAGAGACTAGAGGGACGGCAAGAAATGGTCGAAAGGCGTCGTCGTCCGAGTTCTAGAAAACCGAACACATGAGATTCACACTAACGACGAAATACATGAAAATGACAAATTGAGCAGCTGAGACATGCACCCAAGGAGGAAGTGGAAATATCTAAAAATCAAAACGAGATTCTTAGGCGCGCAAAAACATCTAGAAGGTTCTGCCTCTTCGTGCGGAGTTAGTCAGTGAAACGGTTCACCGTCTCCGACTTCCAGTGACAACTTTCCGACCACGATTCAAGACAGTCAGAACGATCCTGCAACACCGGAGGCAAGTAGTCGAAGCTTGCCTGCCACACCACTTAACGGCACAAGTGATTCATACAGGGAGGGCAGTTCTCCTCTTTTCAGAAGATCAATACGGACGCGCAAACCGGCATCAGCGCGGCTGGGCCTGTGAAAGCGTGAAGTTTTTTTAAGGGAGATATTGCCGTGCATTATATGCGTGTTTGTCACGTATAGCGAACACGACCTATTGAGCCCCAACAACAGGGGATGCAACCGGAGTCACAGCAAAGGCAGAGCGCAGCCACAGAGAAGCGCGGGACTTCTGGAAACCACAGACTGAGTGCGGTCAGAGACCTTACCAGACGCTTCTCAGAGCACCAACCGATTGTAACCCAAACAGTTACATAAGTATATCCCTGCGTTATCCTAAATTAACCGATACATCACACCCTCGTTTTAGAATACATTCGTTTTTCCGAAGAAAAAAAAAGAGGAATAAAAAGAAGGATGTCGAGAAAGAATAATAATGCCTGATTTCCAAGGCGTTAATGCAAGAGTAATTGCAATATCTCTAAAAAGAGAATTAATTATATATTTATCTTTACACATAACATAACGGCCGATGCCTATCAAACACACCATGCAGACGCATTTTGTCCTTCCTTTCACAATGACAGAAACGGGACCGCCGAACAGTAAATATCTTGAAAGGCACGGCTCTGTTCCGAGATATATGAACGACGAAGTGAGAAAGCGGAAGGCCTTCATTTACTGATTCCGTCGTAAAGAAAACGCAGATATAGCAGTATTGAATATATTGGCCAACAGAAGACCCTTATGCGAAGGGTATAAGTATTGTCTTCTTCGAAGCATAATTTAACGCAAAAAGAAGGGACACGTAAGCAGGAAGGTAAGATTACAAATATCACGTGGTCAGAGAAAGCTTAAGGAACGCATATGGGCGTGGCGATTCCAGAGTATCTCATGAGCGCCTCGCAGCCAATGAGATTGCTGCATGGAGCCGAT
>JAZHYW010040264.1:0-32058 GCA_037355805.1 Ixodes ricinus | reverse complement strand
AATTTAGCCAGTGCAGTACACCCTTACAAAAATCTGTAGTTAAATTCTTTTGAATTTCTGTTGAAAATTTTCTAGAATCGTATTGAATTTCTTTTTAAACTTTTTTGATGTTTTATGGACTTTATTTTGACAACCTATTTAACTCCTAGTTAAAATTGGCCACTTAAATTTTTTAGAATTCCTTCTTACATACATTTTTTAGAATTCCTTCTTACTTAAATTTTGTTGAATTCCTTTTGACGGAACCGCAGATTGACGTTTAAAAAAAAAGACACTCAGTTTTTTTTAATACATATTTTGAGTTCTGTTAGGAAATAGTGTCCCTTTCGTACATACACATCCCACAAATTAGCATTGGAAACAAACACAAACACCATGAAACACTCAACACCAGAAACACAGTCCCGTTCACTGCTCCAGAGCCTTATATAGCCTACATATTGAAGGTAATCATTTGGCCGGTGACCACCTCAGCACTTACTAAGGTTCCAAGTGTCCTATCTCCTTCTCGAAAGTCTGTCAAAGGGAAGACAGTGTTTCGAAGTTCGTGGACTCTATCTCTTACTAAAAAGCATTGGTACAACTAATAATAATTCCGCGTAGTCGCTAAAACAACATCCACAAAAACGGCTCCTAGAACAAATGTTATCGCTTCTCTACATAGCACCACTCAGGACGAAGCCAGTCAAGGCGGTTGCTCCACTTTAAAATAGTTATTTTGCTTTACTTTACTAGTTGACTAGTTTGATTGGGTCAATAAAGTCACGATAGTCACCTACAAAGTGAGAACGGCAGGGCGTGTTTTTCGAACGCCTGGCCTCCAGCACGCGCCCCATGCCTTCCGTCATGCTTTGACTGCGCGCTCGAGCTCGAGGGGCGCGAGACGTCGAAGCGTTGTCAAGGATAGAAGGCTCGCGCTGGAGGCAGGAGAACTGAAGCTCCTCCCTACGGTTCTCAACTTGTCAGAGACTATTGCGAAACTTAGTGACTTTTGACATTTAGTCAATATGTACCATGTTCAATAAAAAGTCAACAGAAAGTCTGTAGCGTTTCTATTGACACTGGCTACAGAAAGTCAACTGAATATTTTCAACACGAAGTAAACAGAACGTCTGCAGTATTTCTGATGACACTTTCAACAGGCAGTCAGCAGAAAAAGATCAACGTAGAGTTAATAGAAAGTCAACAGCTTGTCTTTTGACTCAGGCAGAAGAAAATAATCAAAAAAGTTTTAACACAAGATCAACAAACTTTCTGTTGACCATGTCAACAGGAAGTTAAAGTCAAAAGAAAGTAATCAGAGTGAACAAGAAGTCAACACATTTTCAATAAAAAGTCAAAAAAGATTTTTATAGGGGTTTATAGAACCATATGTCCATCGTCGTCATGCCGGACCCCGCACACGACCGCAGACCATATAAAATAATAAAAGATTGTTTTTTTCTTCTTTTTTATAAATTAATATAAAGAAATAATGTCAATAAGCTTTCTTTTTTTTAGAAAATAACCTAGAAAAAAAAACGTCGTTAGAACTTCTTTTTAATTTTTTATAAATAAGTCTACAAAACAAAATCTTGTTTTTCCTTTTGAATTTTTTTAGAAAATAACCTACAGAAAAACGTCATTACAACTTCTTTTTAATTTTTTTATAAATAAGTCTACAGAAAAAAATCTGTATTTTTTCTTTTGAAAGTTTTTTGACAATAATCAAAACAAAGTGCGTTTAAAAAGGAATTCAATAGGATCCCGGAAAGTCAATAAGAAGTCTAAAAAAATTAAAAAGAATGTTGAGACCTGTTTTTGTAAGGGACAACTGCTAACCTGGGGTCTTTAACGTGCTCCACGCAGTAGTGATACACGACCGCACGCCGGTACGATGCTCATCCAGATCGAAACGAACAGGGGTGGGGATTGAGTCCAGGATCCTGGGTTTTGCAGCACAAGCTTTCACTGCACGTGCTCTGAGTAGGTGTGCTCTAGCCCACTCGACCATCGATCCCTACGACCACGACCGCCCCCGACCTTAGCATGAAGTGCGAAGTCTGTGCAAGCGCGAGCGGATACCCTTGGCTGTCTTTATGACTGTTTTGACTGGAGCGCTCTCTGCACGAGTGCTTCTGCAGTCGCCGAGACTTCATTCAAAGTAAATAGCCATAGAGGTATTATATTGTACGCTAGAGGTTCAACTGGCGCTAGTATGCTGCGTCTAGCGGTAAATAGACCCTTTCCGAAATTTAGTGCCATCTGGTGGCTCGAATACAAGTTTAGTTTTTACCATACCAATGGCGATAATGAGCTTGTTTTTCTACCGTCACTTTCTCAAGTAAAGGCACGCGAGGAATTGTTCAATGTGAGTTCTTTCTCGACCACTTTCAGTTCGATGGTGACCAAGAACTTGCAGTGAGAACAAAGCTCCAACCCACACAGATGGCTCGATAAATTTCTACACACCAAATGGGTTTAAAGCCGATTATGTGCCGCCCATAAATTGACTGAATCTAAGTTAGGAATGAACGCTCACGTAGCTGTTGTGTTCCATTCGTACGTCATCTCGTACTAAACCCCCCCCCCCCCCAAATGTACAGGCCTCGCATGATCCGCTTAGGAGCATCTTCACCGTCTTCCTTCATCAGTCACTAGAAGGCCGCCATTGGTACGGCACCGATGCCGTTCCACAGATGATGATAGTGATCAAAGTGGCCAGACTGAATTTCGGAAAGGGTCCATTGAAGCAGATAGCAAGCAGTCGGGAATTGACCTCCGGTAATGCATTTCAATGGGAAAAAGCGAGTGCATTTCTCCCTACGCTCGATTATAATAGCAAATATCACGAATAATGCTTAAATACTAGGTAGATTGAAACATTTCTCAGTCACGAAGACGAAATAATTGGTCAGTTAAGGCGATTTTAGTTTAAATTCGTGGCGTTAAATACGTTGCTAAAACCACTTAGTAGATGGATTTGTGGGCACTGTCGGACACTGTTAGCGCGAACACGGCGTCGGCGCTTTCATCATGGGGATATACCTACCAAACGAAAGAACATAAAGAAAACCAACACTCTTAGAAAAAAGGGGACCAAAGGAGGTAACAGACCGCCTTTACCACCCTCCTCCCGGCCAGGGGGAAGCGCTCCGCTTGTTACCTCCTCAGGCGCAGCAGACACAAGGAATGCGGTGCTACAAGGTGAAGTTCGCCGCGAAGGGGCACCAAGGAGGTAAGCATTACCTCCCAGAGGGTGCACCTGTCTGAGCACTGCCAAAGCCTGGGCGCTGCGATTGGCTGTGGAAAGGCGCAAACGAGATCGCTAATTGGTCTCCTCGTATGACACGTCATTCTTCGCGCATGCGTGGGAGAGCGCCCACTCGGCCGACCGGGAGCGTCGGCGCCTTCCCCGCCGACGCTCCCGGTCATAACGGCATAACGGTCTTTCTTCTCGAACGTTCAACGGAGGCGTCCCAGCGCAGGAACGTTCTTTATTGTTCGGTTCGGCTCAGTCTCTTCTTACGATGTCACCGAGAGCGCTGCATTGACTTTAGTCGAAGATCCAAGTCGTGTGCACCGTATGCTGGTAAGGAAATGTTCTGCGCGGGCGGCAGTTGGCGTCGGTTATGACCGCCTGCGAAGGCGACCCTCCGTCTTCCTTAGACAAAGGGTTGGCGGACATGTTGGCACGCTTGAAGGCGTCGAGCGTTCGATAAAATTAGTGTGTGGCGCGAACGCAGACACGGTTTAGACCATCGAAGTTCATAAGAGCAAGAACAGGAATGACTGTCGCTTGCACTAGCGCATATTTAGAAGGTTGACATACGCTAACCAGTGGCGTCGCCAGCAGCTTTTCCCGGTGTATTTGTGTGCGGGTGGAGGAAGGGGGAGAGCGGCGGTTCGGCGAGCCGGGCGGCCGTGCGACAAGACGCCTTTTGAATCGGGGGTCACCTACGTTTAAGGTGTGAGGGGGGTAGGAGGTTTTCTTTTTGGGGGGGCCATTGGTGTGTCGCGTCGGACGTTAAATTGAGGATCTGATCAAACAGTTGAAAATCTCATAAAACGGTTGTTGTCTTTTTTTTCCGCAGAGCAGTAGTCGAACAGGCATTCATTGGCGGCCCCGGCCAACCGGCGCGATTAATTCTCAATGTCGTTGATACTTGTAAAACTCAGTGCTAAACACAGATTTTTAATATCAACGTTTTTTATTTATTTTTTTATTTAACGAGGTTTAATAAATAGTTTGGTAAAATTTCACGTCACCTTGAAACACCGAATATAAATGTCTGAGCTAATTATTCGTGCGCTTCACAAACATTAATAGTAGTATAATCGGAATAAGGTCATGAAGTTGTTACCGGCAGCGAGACTAGCAATTATATTGTCTTGGCATTTTCTTTGCGTGTGATCAGGCATTTCTAAAACTCTGATCGTTCAGTAGGCGAGTTAGATATAACTCAAGCTTGCATTATTTGAAGTTGATTGAATATATTTCTTTCATCCTGCGGCAACGTTGCAGGGTGATTTCAACTGTAATAAAGTAGAAAGTTGGGCTAGTTGGTATTGGTTGTACATAGTGAAGAATACACAGCGCAAAAGGACAAAAAGGGAAGAGACACACCGGATAGAACAGAGCGCTGACTCGCAACTAGATATTTAATAGACGAAAAGGAGAAAGAAAAATATTTCGGTCACCATAAATCGCACGTGTAACCTGTGCCATGATATGTGGTTGTTATGGCACGCGCTGGGCCTTCATAGTTAGTTTCAAGAACTCTAACTCTTTGTTGGACAACGAGACAGATGGTGTGCTGATGCAACTTGCTCCTCCACTGTGGATGTAAAAAGCTTCCAGCACCTCTCGAGTTGTTTTGTCCCGGTGTTTCCCCATAACTGTGGTGGCTTCAAAAGACGGTTTACATAGACACGCTTTACAGTGAAGTGAAAAATTCCCACCCACCGTGGCTCTGAGGGAGTAGTCGTGCTCACGTAGCCTGTCGTTTAGGCAGCGTCCTGTCTGCCCAATGTAGGTGCGGCCGCAGGATAGTGGTATGTTGTAAACAACACCCGTGGCACAAGGCACAAACGGCTTGGCGTGTTTTTTTGAACATCTGTTTTTTAGACATCCCTCTGCCTTGGCGTTGACTCTTGGACAGATCTGGTTCATTTTTTGTGGAGCTGAAAATACCACGGGGACTCCATAGCGGTTTCCAACATTTTTTAGGTTATGGGAAATCTTGTGTAGATACGGTATTACAACTGGTCTCTTTCTTTCCACACTACGTTTTGTATTCTGTATCCCTTTTACTTTCTTAATTATGGTGCTTGCTATATCTGACAGTAGTGCTGATGGATAGCCGGCTTTTGCAGTCTCGCTGTTTGTAATTTGAAGCTTTCTCCCATAGTGTGGAGGCAAGATTTCTTCAAAGCTGATTGTAGACTAGAAATAGCAATGCCCCTTTTTATGATCTTTGAATGGGCCGAGTTGTAGTCAAGGATGGCCTTCTTCGATCTTGGCTTGTAAGTCCAGCATACATGGTCGCCTTCTAGGCACAGTGAAATGTCAAGGTACTGAAGCACACCTTCTTTTGGGATCTCGAATGTAAACTTCAGGCCTCCCCCACACGTTTTAAAGACACTCATCACTTGGTCCCTTACCGTGTCCAGTAGTACTCCTCTTTTAAGAATCACTAGAAAGTCGTCTACGTAGCGGAACACCTTACTAACAAAAGTGTCGCCTAACTCACTCGCGATGGCACTGTCCACTTCACCCAGGTAAATGTCACTTAAGACGGGGGCAACACATGACCCAATGCACACCCCCGACTTTTGCCTGTAGCTATTCCCCTTCCACGTAACTATCATGGACTGCAGATAGAATTGCAACATTTCCATAAAGCTTTCCAGGGTTATACCACTTGAACTTCTAAAGGCCACCTCTCCATTATCTTCAATACACCTCTTCACCGATTCTAGCAATCTGTTGTGCGGTAAAGAGTAGTATAGATCTTCTACATCTATACTAAATGCTTCTCTCTTCCCTAGGCAGCTGGCCTGGAGAAACTCCACGAGTTCTTCTGACTTAAATACCCGGTAGGGGTCCTTGATTTTTAATGAGGATAGCTGTTTTTGTAGATAGGCCGCCACCTGCCTCTGCCAAGATCCTATCTACAAAAACGGCTATCCTCGATTAAAAATCAAGGACCCTACCGGGTATAAACTCAGTATAAACGGCTCTGGCATTGAGCAAACAGGTATGAAGCCACCGGAAGTAAGCGGCTTGTCCCGGAAGTGAGCGCTTGGCAGGCTTTGTAACCCTTCTGAGTGCTGGTTCGAAAAGCGTCGAGGGCGCTGGATTTTCGCTTGTTCCCTCAAGAAAGCCTGCTTGTTGCGCACTAAGAGCGCATGCAGACCCGAGACGTGTCATGGGAAGCCATTCAATGTAAACATTTTGAGATTCTAGCTGATCAAGTGTAAATATGTCCCAAGTTTAAATGCCTCATTCTCGGAATTTAATCCAGAACGGAAGTATTAAAACCCAATCAAAGACGCAAAAAAGCATGGTTCAAAATATCGACTGAATGCACTAGGAAGCCCAGCGCACGCCCGACTTCCGGGACAAGCATCGAACTTCCGGGTGCTTCAATTGGTGCGAGGCTCCGGAGGGCAGCTAAGCGCCATCCAGCCCCCTATAGTAGAGATCAGTGGTTTTACCATTAAGGAGAGTTCGCAATGTGATATATAGAAACAAAATACACAAAACCGGTGGTGCGTGTCGGAATAATAATATTACACCTGTATAAACAGCGATGCAGACGCACAGTACATACTTACACGAAGCTGTCGCGAATGGTTGAAACTGACAGTGCACAACGTGAAGAATACTTCTTCACGAAACTCGCGATGATGCGCAATTGTATCCCAACAAAGCGCGCCTTCCTCCAGCATTCGGCCGGCGCACAGGAGTCGAAACGAAACAAAACAAAAAAAAGACGAAACTTTTGCCTCACCTCGCGACGTGAAGGCTGGCGCCGGAGCGGCCGAGGAGGAGTTGTAAAAGCCGCGCAACCCGCGCACAACAAGAGTGCCAGCGCCGCGATTACGGTGAGTGGGTGAGGTGAGTGAGTGAGTTCACGAGTTCGATGACGGGCGTGAGTTCGTGAGTTCGGTGAATTCGGTGAGGGGCGTGAGTTCGTTAGTTCAGTGAGTTCTTGAGTTCCGCGAATTCATGAGTTCGGGGAGTTCATAACTTCATGAGTTCGTGAGTGAGGACTTGAAGGTGAGTGTGGCCATGAGGGTGAGGGGAAGTGAGTTTTAACTTTTTTTTCTCTTCAGCTAGCTGTGAGTGAGTTCGACCAAAAAGGCACACCTCTGCGTGGCGCAAGCGAACCTCCCGATTAAAAGGGCTCAGTAGTATCTGGCTATCCATTCATCTATCGAGTTATTAGTCTCGTTTAATAAAGCTGTTGCATTACGTACAGCTCCACGATGGCAGGGGATTTTGAGAACCCTCGGTACAGATCACGCGCTTTCTTGTTGCGTCTCCGCGACAGCGCGCGAGTCGCGGCAGCTAACGCCAGTAGCTATTGATGTGATTATGAACCTAAACCAGAACTTTCTCGGACGGTGTCTGTGGTGTCTATGGTCGTTTTCGCCAATTTGTTTTCGTGAATGTCAATGGCTTGGCATTGCGATTATTCATAGGTTAGACGCTTGTCTCTAAGCAATAAAAACGAAGAGAAAGGAGACGGATGCGCACCGCTACGCGCCAGGATGCAAGAATGGGTATCCCGGTTTTCACTACATCGCCCAAGTGAGCTTTAAACATTGATTCATTGACGCTGCAACACCCATAAAGCATACATAGGCCACACGAATGAACCGCTAAGATCAAAACAGCCACGCTTGGCGCGGGCTTCGCTGGCAGAAATGCTCTGGAATCGAGCGACAACGCTGCCTGGTAGGTTCTACACGAAGCGCCTCACCCGGAGGCCGCCGATTTTTGCACTACCCGTTTTTTAGTCCACTGTAGTACCGAGGACTCCCATATATCGTCGCGCGGCAAGCGCTGGCTCTAGTGATTTTTGCGAAGGGTCTATTGGTTTCTGACGCTGTTAAGTCCACCTTGAACGCTTAACCGAATCGGCCGATTTGTGAGAATATGATACTTTTAACAATTATTCATCATCGACTGAGCGGCATCTGGCCTTCCAGTGCTGGAGAGTTTCAACAAACTGTTTCTATAAGCTTCAAGCCACTTTGGGCGCACGCCTATAGAAACCTGCTTTAAAATGCTAGTATTGCAAAAGTATCTGCAGAAATACATTTTGCGTTTGTATAGGTGTATTTCAATACAACGGTATTTTGTATTTTGGCAGTTCAATAAATTCTAGGGTATATTCCTGACATTGCGGCACTATTGGGGGCCGATGTCTCTCGTTACAAATTTCTAGGATTCTCTCCTCTCCAAACAAAACTTTGAGCCACCTTTTTTGAGAGGAGTGGGGGGCTCTGCGATGGGGACGCTGATGCTTTGTTATCGTGCAGACCAAGGTTCGTTTGTTCGCGCATCTCAGCTGCACAGGTGAGAGGCGCGAACCTGGATTTAGTCGGTGATGCTAGTCACGCAACCTCTTGCGTCGTCGGTCGAAACGGAGAATTCCTTGTATACTTGGGTGCCTTCGCTGACACTCCTCGGCACAACAGTCACCCACCCAAGAGCACACGCACATTCAGAGGTTCGACGCAACGCCGTGGCTCCTCGGTTTCGGACGCTACCGACGACAACTACCACCGTCCTTCCCAAAACTTCGCGTTACTTGCACGACGGTCCAGCCTTTCGTACACAATTTCACAAAGTGGGTACCCAAGTGGCTGGCTTGCTTTTTTCAGCTATTCCACGGTACACCAAGTAGACGTTCGCCAGAATGAACCGCACATGCCAAACACGACATTCAGGAGAGGACATCGCACAGCCCAGACCTCCCGTTCTCGACTTCACGTCACGATGGACCGCTGAGAACGCTACGAGCCATCAAAGCCAATCCAAAGCCGCCTGAATGTCACGTGATCTTCGGGAAAAGTGTGCGGGGACACGCGGGACGCTATAGTCACGTGATACCTTCCACAGTGCTGGATGGGCTTCAATGCCTTATAGCGTCCGTTGTGGTCCATCGTAAAGTAAAACATAGTGCTAATGGCCGCATTTTTTCCAAGAAAAGAGCATACAAGGATAACTCAAAATCCGAGGTCGCCTTTTCCGGCGGGCGGAGAAAAGGGTGAGCGACGATTAGATATCCTCTCCACCAAGAAACATTAAAAAACATACATATTAGAATTCTGTGACAGGGCTATACTATTTTGGGCGCTTTTTTGAAAGTTGTGTGTTTCGAGTTTCGGTTTAAATGCTTAAAAATTTATTTTATCTTGTTCTGTCGCTTTGTGTTTCTACTTCCGTAGCGAGGGATCAGACATTCTCGTTCGTTTTGTTTATTTAGGAAAATTTCTTGTAATGTGTTTGCAGTAATAGTATTATTACACTAAACGAAATCGTAGTGTGGGAAACAAATGTCAAAGTTATGACGCAAGAATATTTTATGTTTTCTTTTGGCTTATAGTTCGGGTTTACTTCGCTTTAGTGTATGTTGCTAACGATTAGAAGCAAAAGATTTGTTGGTAGTTGCTTTACTTTTTTGTTTCTTTTCCTTCGTAAACTGAAAACTTCAGACTTTTATTTGGACGATTTGAGAAAGAGATTGCGGAAAAAAGGCCACAAAGTGCGAGCTTCAATATTGTGTGTCAAAAAACTCCCGACCTTTGATCCTAACATTATTGCGCACCGTCTATTTCCTCCAAGATTTCAACAAAAAGGGTTGACCAGAAAAATAAAAATTTTAACATGAAGCTTTTTTATTTTTTTAATAAAGAGAGCCACGAATTTCTAAGCTTAAAATCGGACACACTATTACATTATTTTTATTATTAGGTCAGACTTTACACTGCGAATACTTTGTGTCTTTGGAAATTCCGTTGTTGTGTCTCAATCAATGAATCGGTCAATCGCTTCTTTTATTTTTCTTATGCGAAAACGAAATCTTGGAAGGTTCAAAGGTATAATGGTCCACAAAAAGTGGTGATTTATTTTTTAATTATATGTACATGTAGTAAACCATTAATGAAAATAAAATAGAAAAAAATTATTACTACGTGCATACTTTGGTGTAAAATTGACGGCTGAGCTAAAACCGTAGAAAAACATTTGCAATATCCATGCCTCGAGCTTCGAAATTGTGCACCTCCGAAACAAAATTGGCTACAACATTCACATATAGTCGAAAAAAAACGTGAAAGGTATATTTTTGGGAGGGGCTCCCAAAAATATACCTTTCACGTTGTTTTTTTTTTTTTTTTAAATATAACTATGAGAAATTAAATTTCGGGCCATTGCATAGGATCTGACGTGAAAAGGCCCAACTGTAACTGGAATAATGAAAGTAAACGAATCGAATATGACTTGTCCCGAAAATAACAATACCCAACGTTACAACGATGAATGACACAAAGAGAACATGACGGCTTAGGTTGCTCCAGTGTGTCTCCTTGAATTGGCTCTTGGCGAAAAATAAAATCATGCATGGACTCATAATGCTGCGACATCCATACCTCTAGAATGCTTATCGGCGAATCCCGAGCTTATTCTTTTATCGGTTCCAAAAATTGCTGCTGATCATTTGTTTTATTACTTCACGAGGGAAAGCCGTTGATTTCACTCTGTACAAACGACCCCGTGCACTTCTCCTTTTTTTATCACGTTTTACTTCGTCAACAGAGCCAACAAAAGCAAGAGCCCCAGTCAAACGCAGACAAAAACAAACAAAGAGAGGAAGCTTACAAAGACCCCAGGAGGAGCTTCTGAGCGAAAGCAATGGCGACACCAATTACGAAGCTGATCAATACAAGAAGAGCAAGATAGATAAAATGGGTTCGGACATTTCCCCGCCGAAGGAGCTGGTCGTCGTGCCGAGCTCTCAGCTCTGCCTGGCTTCGTTTGGCTAGACTCAACTCGACTTTGCTCCCATCGGCTTTGGCTACAATTGGCTTCGGCTCTGTCTTGGGCCCCACTCCCAGTCGGGCCCCATTCCGAGACGGGCGACACGAAGCTTCCCAATCAATGGATCTTTTGTGCAAAACCTAGCGGAAAGCGTGCACCAGCCTCCGTCTCCAGGAAAGAAAAAAGCAGGATAGTAAGAACAAAACGCAGAAGACCTGGTGTATTTATTTTACGCTGTAAGGGCCTCGCAGCAAGGTGCGCGAGTACTTATACATAGTAGAAAAGGGCACAGGCTTGTACACGCGTAACTTCCCACATGCATGCCTAATAAACGTAAAGGGGTACTTGTACAGCAGCTCAAAACGCGATACCCAGTGGCAAACGCGAACTGCGCATGCGCGTAGGTACTCAACCTCGTACAAACAGACTGACATGCACGCAAGCCTCCCAAATTTTGGTGGGCTAGAAACAGTCTAGCCAATTAGCAGATTTCCTGCTAAATTCGGTGATTTTTAGCGTCGTCCAGATGGAAACTGCCGTTTTGCGGGTGGTGCGGTTTTAGCAGTTTTCGAATTTATGTTAGTGTTTTTATATGGGGGTTTAAAATGTTTATGGGTTTCATTTATCAATCACCAATAGCTTAATATTCATAGTAAGCTAGATTAAATATGGTCGTCACCTTTGCTCACTCGCTACTCTTGTGGCTCAATTTATTACGTGGGAAACGTTAGAGTATGCTTTTAACTGATTTGCGCGAGAATGTATGTCTGCTAAATGAAGTAGACCCGGCAATGTATGCGCAAATATACATACATCCTTATTTAAGGAGGCTACGATGTTATAATTTGAAACTAGTTATTGGAAGTCCCAAGGTACGCAAGATATGTAAAATGCCATCTCTGTAAAACAGGACTTCCTGCATGCAAAGCATGCAACTTAGTGCAATTAAGATTTGAACTGCTGCCACATTTTTGACATAATAAAGAAATGAAGAAGGTATACCACATTGCCAGCTATGACGACACACCTAAAACGAGCGCTATCAACAAAATGAAGCAATGTACATAGTTCCGTTCATGGACGAGGTCTTAGCCAAAAAAAAAGCGCTCCTTTAAAGTTTTGTTTTTTGTTTGTTTTGTAAACTGTTTCTAGATGAAGTAGAGGTAATGATTATACTGACAACTGAGACATAAATCGAACGGCAGCTTTCGCCCGCTTAACAAAGCGAACGATCGTCGCACTTCCCCTTCTAACCAAACATACCAGCATCAACCACACACTACCGTCATTCTTTGCCTGCCATGCTTAACTCTCGCCACTTTTCTGCAGACTTGGGGTGGTAACAAATTCGCCACCTGCTTTGCGGAGCCACCCAAATGATAAAATTTTGCTGTTTAGGGCATCAGGCAGCGGCCTCAATAATTAAATTCCCAATGTAGTCAATTCTAACAGCTTTGTCGCATATTTGGGGTGGTTGCTACTAAGTACCAATAAGGTGCAACATATTTTCTTAAACTGTATACAGCGTGTAAACTAACGCTTTTAGGGCAATTTAGACAGCCAGAAAAATCGGCTTCTCAACCTATCGCGCAGCAATTCAAGCTTTCTTACTATACTCCGTTTCACCTAGCGTGCCTCAATGGCCTTCTGTTTAGGGTGATGCCACCTTTGTTGTACCCGATGCCGACAGCACGCGCTCACGGCGAAAATACAAAGAAATCGCCGGAAACAAAATGTCGCCGTAGCACAGTCAGCGCCACGAGCGCGTGCAGGGACACGCTCTTGCACGTGCTTCAGAACAAAAAATAAAAAGAAGAATTGGAAACAAAATGGCCAGATGTCATCACCCTAAGCAAAGCGCACATGAAGGCACCCTAGTTTCACCTAAAGCGCACATGAAGGCACCCTAGTTTCACATTATATTGTACCGCAGACAAGGCTAGAAGCGCGAGCTCATAGCGTTGGGAGCTACTCTTAACGCACGTGAGCTTTGCCGCCGAGATGTGCCCTAGAGCAAGGAGCTCGCGCTTGTAGCCTTTCCTGCGGTACATCATAAGGTGAAACAGAGTATAGCGATTTACAATTTCAATGGTTAACGCTAACTGCTTTGACCATTGAAATTGCAATTACAATTTTAATGGTTAACGGTAGTTAGCGTACTTGTAAGCGGGAATTTTATCGAGGAACTTTAGCACATAGTAGGCTGCGAGCGCCACCGGGTGGCCGGGAGCTGCGCCGCTGCGCGACCGTAGGAGGTGCCGCTCCGGGACAACTTTCTGCAGCTTTGCATGCAATCAAACGTACGGGAGCGCGCGCATGAGCGCTGATCAAAGCTGTGCTCGTGTGCTCTCACTCCTTTCTTCGTAAATGCGACGGAAACATGGCGCCGGACGAGTACAACATGCGTTTAAGCACGTGCTGCTTTCGCGTGAACATAGCTTTGTCAAGCCTTCACATGGACGTGCTTGTCCGCACCAGAGCCGTATATGTAGAGAGTTTGGCCATTCGTTGGGAAGTATAGGAGACAAATGAGGAAGCGCCATTGGCCGAAAGCGGGCTGGGCGTGTTCAAGGGCGTCTTCAGAAATTCGAATGTGACCAACCAGAAGCCGGAAATAATACCCTGGTGGTGGTCGCGAAAAACAAACCTGATAACTGCATTGGAGTAACTCCGGATGACTGAAAATATGGTACACGTGATGTTTCAATTACGCTCATCCAAAATGATGGTGGAAGAGTGCGACTAGTGGAACGATCGACATAATCCGTACGTTAAGCGCCGAGGGCCGGGAATCTGCCGTCCGAGCGGTCACACTCTGTCCGAGCAAAACAGAGTTGAGCGGCGCATTCGTTTCTTACATCTTTCTGCGTGATTATGATCAAAACAACACGTGCACCCTATTTTCAACTACAAAGAGTTACTACACTTCACTCTTACGCACTTATTAAAACCACTTACGAACATAGACCTTTGATCAGAACTGTTTCTCGCTACCACCGCTACGGTATTCTTTTCGGCTTCTGGTTGGTCAAGAGAGCACGCCAAGCCCTCTTTCCGAGTCTGCCGCACGCCCTGGCTCTGCCCGTGCCTCCCATTGACCAAACTCTCTACATATACGGCTCTGGTCCGCACGAGCAGAGACATGGCGGCGGCCAGTCGCCCTTCCTTGCTGTCCCTTGTTTTCACCGACGTAATTTCGCACATTATTTCGTTGTTATGAGCTGTCGGGCGCGTTCTGAAAGCGAGTATACCGAAGATTCGCAGGACACCCTGAAATTAGGAGTGCACAAAAACAAAGGTTCATCACACCTCTTATTTTTAAAGCGCAGATCTAAAGGCTGAACTCCATGGGACGAATATGCTGCGAATAACCGACGAATTTTGCCCGGCGGCATTTGTTCGGCGCGTGGAATCAACACAGTGGCTGCTATGTCACGCGCAAAGCGAGCGTGCCGTCGGGCGGCGTTCGCCAGTTATTCATCGCATAATTCGTTCCATGGAGTTCAGCCTCAGGCGCCCGTTTCCGGCTTGAGCGGCGTCGCCGTCGCCGTCACCGTAACCGCGCGGTGCATTATGGGACATTTCCCATGATGCACCGCGTGGGAGGAGGAGGAGGGGGAGGCGGACGAGGGAGAGCGAAGGAGGAGGGGAGGAGGAAAAGAGGGAGGGGAGGAGGAGGGAGAAGGAAGAGAGGAGGAGGGTAGAGGAGGAGGGAGGAAGAGTAAAGAAGAGAGGAGGAGGGAGGGGGAGAGGAGGGAGGAGAGGAGGATGAGACAAGGGGAGGAGCTTGAAGGATGAGGGGAGGAGGAGGAGGAAGAGGAGGGAGGAGGGGAGGGGTAGCAGCACGGAGGATAAGGAGGTGACGAGGAGGGAGGAGGGTATACATTCCACTTAGTTCTCTTGCTTCCTCCTCCTCAAGAGCTGCGCTCTAATTCGGCGTTACAGGTCGTCATAAACGTCTTTCATTTTTTTTCTTTGTTAAGTAAAGCATTTTTTACTCATTCACTCTAACAAGAAAATGGCGGATTGACGTCATGTTGAAACACCCTATAGACTCTGGGGCCCTATGTTACGCTTTTTGCAGTCCCACGGCGTCTGGGGAGAAGGAGGTGACGTCAACAAAGCAGCAAACGCAGATTGGATGTTGATTGGTGAGAGTCGCTGATGACGAATTTACGCAGAAGAAAACAAAGAAAAAGTGAGCTTTGTTTTCTTCTGCGGAAATTCGTCAGCAGCGACTCTCACCAATCAACATCCAATCTGCGTTTGCTGCGTTGTTGACGTCACTTCCTTCTCCGTAGTCGCCTTGGGAGTCCAAAACGCGCAGCATAGGGCCCTGGTCAAAGCCGACTGGAGAGGCCGTAAAAGAAAAAGCGAGCGCGTAAATCGCTTGGAAACTGTCGCAGAGCCTGCTATGCCCTATTCTTCCCGCTGTGCTGGAAAAGCCATTCGCTTAACGTGCTACTAGATTTTCGGCGACTGGTGGTGAACATTAATTTTGAGGATGTGCTTTTAGAACCACTAGAAAAGGCATATTTAATGAGCTGGTCAAAGACCTGGATGTTTAATCCCCCCGCCGTAATTCCACGGCACAAAAATCGCAGGGTATATGATGATTTTCTTGTTTATTTAATTGATTACCATTAGAGTAATCATATGCTAAATGCCTCACTAAGGAATTAAAGGGCTTTATGTGAACAAATAAAAAACGTTGTAGAAAATTATACATATATGCTTGAATGTTTACTAAAATGTAAATGTTTGAAATAATAATAGTAATTGTACTTCTACATCGTGTATATATAATTGTCCACTTATACTAAATCCCACGCCAAGAGAGTTTGTTCCTTCAAACACACTCGCGTTCTCATTTGTGAAATCATTGCTTTAAAAGCCTGTAATGCTTCCTTGCAGTCTTATGCACATAACCTTTTGACTTGTCGTGCTTGTCGGTGGGCATTTTTGTATAGTTCACGAGGAGAATTCTCAGAAATTTATCGCAGATGATGTATGCTGACTCAGTGGCGTCACAAGGGGGGGGGGGCGGGGGCGGCCCGCCCCGGGTGCGAGAGCTCAGGGGTGTCGCGGCGGGCCACAAGAGCGGGGGGGGGGGGGGAAGTCGCGGCGGGCCACGGGGGCGGGGGGGGGGGGGGTGTCGCGGCGGGCTACCGCCCCGGGTGCCCGCTGACCCTCGTGACGCCACTGTGCTGACTGCATAGCGGGACTTCTATTGAGAGCCTCAAAGCACAGCAGCAGTGGTGACTCTCAAAGCTGTGTCTCAACCATGCCTTGAAGAGTTTCGAGCACACGGTTGCGTGGAAAGCACGCTACACACTCTTCGAAACATTCCAGTATAACTTCGAGTACCGAAACAAATTTGGGCTTTGGGCGATTCAAGTTTTGGAAAATACAACTTCAAACCCTTTTTTTTTAGTGCAGATCACCGTGGAGCGCGCGCCTAGCAACGTTCAAAAGGTGCTGACGTGCCTGTCCGAAATCTTTCCCTGATGCTTGAGTGGAGACGTCGGCCCTCGTACACAAACCCTTTGGTCCATCTTCAATTCACAAAATTCAATTTTGGAGCGCACAAGTGCCTCTCGCTTTCTGCATTTCGGCTCAGGCACCGACTGCTTTTAAACAGGCTCTTTCTGGGCTTTCTTGGTTGCAGGCAATGGGTTCTCCGAAGGCCTATCGAACACCGGTGGCTCAACTCCAAGATTCAATTTCTTTTTATGCGATGTACGGGCACATAATCTTCCGGTTTAAAGTGTTTGCTGCCCACAACCATAGTTCGGGACTTGTCGTTTATTACACGTTTCCTTCTTGATACCTTCTTTTTCCACGCTGTGCTTAGGGGTTCATTGCTGGACAGTTGGTGGAAAGACAAACCAGAAGTTTTCCCCGATGTTGACATTCAATGCGGGACACAACAGTGCACCATTGGGGCAAGAAAAAATGAAAGTCGTTTACAACTCCTAGTAATGCCGAATTAGAGCGCAGCTCTTGAGGAGGAGGGGAAGGCACGGGAAGGGGGTCACGTGACCTCGGGAGGGGGTCACGTGACCTGGGGGGTCATGCGACTTAGGGGGTCACATGACCTGGGGGCCACGTGACCTGGGGGGGTCACATGACCTGGGAAGTCACATGACCTTGGGGTCACGTGACCTCGGGGGGAGGGGTCACGTGAACTAACGGTTACGCTGACGGCAACGGCGACGCCGCTCAAGCCGGAAACGGGCGCCTAAGAGCTGCGCTCTAAAACAGACTCATTTTAGCAGCATGGTTAGCAGGGTATAACCCTGCTAATCAATTGTAACCAACACGCTCGTTTTCAATTGTTTAGCAGGGTAGAACAGCGAGATGAGTATAGGGAGCCAGCGCCATCACGCAGAAAGATGAGCATGCTTTCTCCTATGACGGAAAAGGCCGTATGAAAAAAATGCCCGCGAATCCAGTCCGACCATGGCATCGTCTACGAAGTGGCGGTGTAGACTGCCCAGGACTAAACCCAAAACAAACTTCGGTCCTTTCTTTTTTTGAACCAAGTAAGTTTATTTTTTCCTTTTTCACTGTGAACTTTTAACACCTGCTTGCACTTCTGTAAAGTAGATCTCAGCGCGATACGTTGAGAAGCCGACTATTGTGGGCCGTCTAAGGTGCCTTAAGCGAGTTGATCAGAGCGATAGCTTTTATGGGTTCTTCCTACCACTGGAGATGACGTCCGCTGTTGATGTTTGAGATGTCGATGTAAGGTGTCCGTCGCCAATGTTGCAAAATTCTTGAAAAAGATGATTCGCGGGAATCACCCCTGGGTCCGCTGCGTGTTAAACAGAGGCGTTACCACTGAGCCACGTCACACATGTTTTCTCTCTCTTTTTTTTATTGCAAGTTTTGCCACAACGTGAATTGGAAGTTTTATAATAAGGGGCCCCTACGCTCGAGGGGCCCCTTATTAGGGGGCCCCTCGAGCACCCCTGAAAAAAATAGGGGCTCACCACTGCGCATGCGCCGAACCCTAACTGCTTTTTTGCGTTAGCGCTGCCCAGGCCCCTAAGACAAACATGGCGGCGCCCAGCATCGCTCGCTTCAGAAGTTTTACATGGTCGCTGCACTATTAGGCGCGTTCAACGGTAATGATTGCTGCAGCAGGCTTTCGCCCTGCCTAGCTTAATCACAAAGGATAAGTGATGATCTCGCCCCGTCTTTTAGATCGTCTTCTCATTCTGGCCGTTCTCAAGCCTGAAGAAGCTTGGTAATTGTTCTCATGGCAACGTCTCGCGAATCCTAGTTGCTCGTGTTGACTCGATCTCGCACCGCTCGGTTTGCACTGCCGGTCAGATGGCTCCCGATAGGGAAGAAATAAGTCTTCTAAGTTCCAACAATGTGACGTGTTGGGCTAGTTGGTTTGAGGTGAACATCTTGGGAAGATGTTCACCTTTACTCTTGTCCAAGTTTCTTTGCCGCTGTTTCTTCCCAAGATGTTCTCTTCTAAGTTCGACCAGCTCAAATCCATATACAAACAGAAGGTCGCATAGGACGCAAGAGCGGCCTTGCCTAAACTTAGGCATTATTGAGCAAAAGCATGAAAAGTCGAACGAAGAGCGAGCTACAAGAGAAAGGGAGAAAGGGTTTTCTTGAAAAGGAAAAAATCTAAATCAGAGGTCACGTGGCAGGTTCGGGGGGTTTGGGAGGAGGGGGGAACTCAGATGATTTTTAGTTTTCGCCGGGTCTACTTCAGGGCGAACCGTGGTATACTTCCTGACCTTATGAGAGACCACTGAGGGCGCTATCGAAGCATATTCAATGCCGCGTGTGCATCTCGCTCACTTGGGTTAAGGGCCGGGCGCAGCGAAAGTCACTCGATATGTTCGCAGCGCCGGATTGGCTGGCACGGCTTGTACCGGCCGCTGCGGTCCATCATGAGGTGAGACGAAGTATAGGACCGAAGTGTACCGGAAGTCGGGGCACATGGGAACACACAAAGAGACCGAGAACACAAACGACACACAATCTCGCGGGAAAACATTTTCAGGGAGACGCACACGGCTCACGCCCACACACACACACACGCGCACACCGGACACACACACACACACAAACACACACACACGCACACAGGCACAGGCACAAACATAGACTGCTCGCCTGTCTGAGCGGTAATAAAAAGGAGACAGAGATAGAGGACCTTTCAGATACACGAATGGGGCTGGCACGAAAGTGGCAGAGGGAGGACGTGGAGAAGGGAAAGGGAAGCCAAGAAGGGCTAATTGGCGACGGGGAGGGCAGAAGAGGATTGGGGAGGCGAGGGGGTTACGTCGTGACCAGTCGTCGTCAGTTCATCGTCCCTTCCAGGCCCCCTCCGTTCGACTGAAGCGCTCACCGGGGTTTGTTTTGATTTAAAGTTTCTCCACCGCACTCGCCTATATCGAAAGCGCGGCAGTAGAAATGGGCCTGATTCATTCCCATCAAGTTTGGAATTGAACTGAAAGGCTAATCTAGGTATGTCCGAATTCGTAACTTTTTTTTTTAAATTTAAGTGTGAGAAATTTAAGGTGCACTAAAAATATATCTTTCTATATATTGATGTGATTCATCTTTACTGAGGTTTCTAAAACAAAAATTCACAACGTTGACTTTAATATTTTTAAGAAGCGTTCAAAGTGAGTTTCCGATGAGGTTCTTCAACGCAGCGAAAGAAACGAGACAAATGATCTTTGCCAAGTTTTTGGAGAGCGCTTACAGCAAGTCAGCCATTTGAGGGAGACATTTCTCCAAGATTGCCCACACGGATGCTGCTCGTTTGGGCCACCAGCACCTAGATTTTGTTGGCTTTTAGAACTCCCGGTACATACAAATTAAGTTAATGGCCTAAAGAGACACACTCGTAATGCCCAATACTCGCGCGATTTCTGACTCGGTAATCCTGTATGAAACTAGGACGGACTAGAATTTAGGTAGTGTCGTGAACCTCCTCTGCGCACTTGAAGCCTGAGGAATCAGAGGTTCAAGAAATGGGAAAACAAAGACAGTTGATTGGGCGTTGGAAGTTTACAGTTTTAAAAATATTTCCGCTGCTTTAATATTAATGAGAAGCGAGAAAATTTTCAGCACACGCGCAGGGAAGGAGATAAATTTTGTTACAACCGTGTAGGTTTTAATGTTTACTACTTTTGCAAAGTAGCATCGTTATAATAATCAAAATTGAATATTACATTTTATAAGGTGCCCGGGAAGAACCGTGCGGTATTTGTGCTGGCACACCGAAAATTGCACGAACTGCAAATTACGCATAGGCTGATCACACCAATTAAAAAACCCAGTAAATACATCGCCAATGCATACACACACACATACTAGTGCACACCGATTAGAAAACACAGTGCGAAAGACACGGCATGGATGTAAGAAAATCATTGGTTAGCACATATTGACAAGCGAATTTAAGGCATTGACAACATTCCACAAAAGTCCAAAATGTTGAGTAGGGTGCTTCAGGACAGAAAATTATAGTGTTGAGTTCAGTGCCTTTCAGCACCGTAAAGTAAATACACTTTATATTTATCAAGAAGAAACAACTACACACGCAAAACATTTGAGGCTATCAGTTTGTTTAAATCGTGTTACTTAGCTCCGTACCGACTCAAACAGGAGATCAGTCTGTTTGAGTTGGTTAAACTTGTTTGAGTTCAACCTGGAAGACAGCCGTAATCATTCCTGTGCACAAGTCAGGTAAGAAGGGATATGTATCTTATATCCGACCGATATCTCCACTTTGGAAGTTTTCAAAACTTTTTCAAATAATAATACACAAAACCATGTCTTCTTATTTTTTTTCAAGAATATAATAGCGTTTACCCAACACGGGTTCCATTCCGTACGCTCAAGCATGACGAATTTGTTTCTTTTATGTTTATTGTTTCAAAGTCTGTAAGCAATAGAGGACAGGTAAATGCCGTATACATTAATATCGGCAAGTATTTTAACGTAGTAGATTCAGGAGTGGCCAAACTGCGGCTCTTTCAGGGCCTCTGTACGGCTCGCAGCTCGCTAGTAAGCGTACACCCCGCCCCTCTAGATCAGAAGGAAATATATATACAATAAAAAACGACTTGCATTGTGGCGGCCTTGCGTTATCATGCACACATCAAACCAACCGGATAGATAACATCAGGTTCAGTAACATAATGAGCAAATGCTGTAACCATGAAGCTCATAGTAACCAAAAACTGAAATAAATTAACTTGTAAAAAAATGAGACGTTTACAACTCCCTGTAATGCCGAATTAGAGCGCAGCTCTTGAGGATGAGGAGGGGAAAGTACGGAGAGGAGGGTATGCCGCTCCTACTCACCTCCCATTTATGCATCGTTCGCGTCAACGGCACATGCTCGATGAAGTATGGAGTCACGTCGCGAGGTTTCTCAGTTGTCAATGTTGGGGCCTTTTTTTTAATCTTTGTGAATGACGCACTAAAGTTGTTTTAAATTCTTCAGTTTTACAATATGCATATGATATTAAGAACTTTCGTGAGATTCATTATGTTGACGATTGCGAGATGCTTCAGATGGATGTGTTACAATATAAATGCTGAAGCCCTGTGTCGGGTCAGCGAGATTCAGGGTCTGGGAGTGACGCCTGACTCCTCCCTACGCATTAATGCGCATGTTTCTCGATTAATCCTGTCTGTCTTGCGCACACTGGGTGCTACCTGCAGGAGTTATTCGTCAATTTTTTCTCGAAAGCTTATTTTGTACTGCGCAATAACGCGGTCCCAATTCGATCATGTCTCCACCACAGTCAGGAGCGGCACCTGTCCAAGTAGGCGTGCAGAACATAATTCTATCAAAATATCGACATCGCTATTGTCCCGATAATCCATATATTTTGTTCAATTCACCGGTCATGTGTATTTTGAATTTATGTGGCCCATATCAACGCCGTGAGAAAGCCGATTTGTTATTTCTGTTCAAAGTTTTTGACGGTACTATTCACTGTCCTCACTTGGTGACTCATATATTACAAATATTACACGCGTGGCATCCGCTTTCCAACGCTCTTCAGTGTTTCCGTTTGGGCACTCATAATTCAGTGTCTCGTATGAGTAAGGCATGCAACGGTCATCATGGAGACATGTTTTTTGGTGGGTGCCAAGCAAGTTTCATCAAATCTGTATGCGCACTGTATTTGGCTTTTCCCATGTAATACAACTATGTTGTCCATCGTACTAAAATTGTGCTTTATGTTGACTATTATTTATGTATTTATTGTGTAGGGTCTATAGTATGTCTGCAATGATATTTTGGTGTGCAAATTCTATTTGTGTTGACGTACCCGTCTTAGCACCCTATTAAGGAATACTGAACCGAAATTTCGAGCTCACAAAACAAGGCTGGACGGATAGGCGGGACGCTGCAAAACCCAAAACATCACTCATACAGCGATATCTCTATAATGGATCGCTGTATTTTTTGAAACGAAGGGCGCGACTGAACACGGCCGACGAGGCCGACGAGACAAGTCACGTCACGATTCTCATTCTCTCTCCTCCTCGCTACTTCCCGTCAAGGTGGTGAACCAAAGCGAGGAGGAGAGAAGCGAGGCCGCTTCTCCCCATTCTCCAATCTTCCAGGAGGACAATGACGTCAAAGACCTCGTTTGATCGCGCCCTTCTTTTCCAAAAGTACGGCCATTCGTTTTAGATAGCAATGTATGAGTTATGTTTTGGAGTTCATAGCGTCCCGTTCAACGCTTTTGCGGCCCTATTTACGAAATCTAAATTTCGGCTAGGTATCCCTTTAATGTGAGCTCTTTCTGAACATGCGCTCTGAGCATCGCCCTCAAATATGGTGTCCAGTGAATACCTCCTATGCGCGGCCTTATTTACGAAATCTAAATTTCGGCTAAGTATCCCTTTAATGTAAGCTCTTTCTGAACATGCACTCTGAGCATCGCCCTCAAATATGGCGTCCAGTGAATACCTTCTATGCGCGGCCCTATTTACGAAATCTAAATTTCGGCTAGGTATCCCTTTAATGTGAGCTCTTTCTGAACATGCGCTCTGAGCATCGCCCTCAAATATGGTGTCCAGTGAATACCTCATATGCGCGGCCCTATTTACGAAATCTAAATTTCGGCTAGGTATCCCTTTAATGTGAGGTCTTTCTGAACATGCGCTCTGAGCATCGCCCTCAAATATGGTGTCCAATGAATACCTCCTATGCGCGGCCCTATTTACGAAATCTAAATTTCGGCTAAGTATCCCTTTAATGTAAGCTCTTTCTGAACATGCGCTCTGAGCATCGCCCTCAAATATGGCGTCCAGTGAATACTTCCTATGCGCGGCCCTATTTACGAAATCTAAGTTTCGGCTAAGTATCCCTTTAATATGAGCTCTTTCTGAACATGCGCTCTGAGCATCGCCCTCAAATATGGCGTCCAGTGAATACCTCCTATGCGCGGCCCTATTTACGAAATCTAAATTTCGGCTAAGTATCCCTTTAACGTGAGCTCTTTCTGAACATGCGCTCTGAGCATCGCCCTCAAATATGGCGTCCAGTGAATACCTCCTATGCGCAGCCGTATTTACGAAATCTAAATTTCGGCTAAGTATCCCTTTAATGTGAGCTCTTTCTGAACATGCGCTCTGAGCATCGCCCTCAAATATGGCGTCCAGTGAATACCTCCAATGCGCGGCCCTATTTACGAAATCTAAATTTCGGCTAGGTATCTCTTTATTGTGAGCTCTTTCTGAACATGCGCTCTGAGCATCGCCCTCAAATATGGCGTCCAGTGAATACCTCCTATGCGCGACCCTATTTAGGAAATCTAAATTTCGGCTAAGTATCCCTTTAATGTAAGCTCTTTCTGAACATGCGCTCTGAGCATCGCCCTCAAATATGGCGTCCAGTGAATACCTCCTATGCGCGGCCCTATTTACGAAATCTAAATTTCGGCTAGGTATCCCTTTAATGTGAGCTCTTTCTGAACATGTGCTCTGAGCATCGCCCTCAAATATGGCGTCCAGTGAATACCTCCTATGCGCGGCCCTATTTACGAAATCTAAATTTCGGCTATAGTCGGTTACAAGTCAAGAAGGTAGCGGCAAATGCCCCTCAAAGGGAATTTTGTATTCCTCCGCCACCAATCGCGTCCCGTTGTTTCCGTGACGTCATGACCTGCCCGAACCAATCTTGTTTTGGCAAATGAATATTTTCAACATGGCAGCCGGGCAGATTTTCTAGGACTCCAGTATCTTGCGGCAATTATTCTGTTTTTTAACGCGGTATTTCACTTACCCGAGCTTACGTCGCTAAGTCGTAACCGCGTCCACTTTTATTCGCAATAGGTTCTGCGCGACAGCGTGAAAATCCAGCGATAGCATTGCCATCGAAAAGTTCGATGCGGGAGTAAGGCCTAGCATCGCACATACGTCGAACGCCGTCTGCTTCTCTGCCTCAGGTTCCGCCCCAGCATCGTGACGGCAGCGGCTTTTCTTCGCAGTGGTTTCCGTGGAGCGACGTTAAAATGCAGCGGTCACCAAACTCTTCTTTATAAGTGTAGTGGGCTGTGCGGGAGGGGCATAAGTGAACCGCGAACACAGTAAGTGTCTTCACCCGATTTCGACCGTATCTTTGCTGGCGTTAATAAATAGTCTGTCTACTGAAATGACGCCTTCGAAGCAGTATGTATTCATCTGTGAAACGTGGCGTCCTTGTCAAGTTTCCGCGTCGCAATCAGCTGCCCGCTAATCTATGACTGCGATAGTACCCGCGGGTGCACCCTCGTTCGCAATAATGAGCTGTAACATACATGTGGCATACAAATGATAAAGCCAGTGATGCGTATGTTACAAACATTTAATTGATATTGTTCTGGACGTTAAGAAGCTGATGTCTTCTTTTGGAAGAATATCAGAGAATTTGAGGGAAGCAGATTTGGTTCTCTCAAATGCTTCCGAACATTCTGCTTGCTCTCAGAGGCCCTGTCAGTCGTATGTTTATGCTTCGAAACCCGGGTGCGTGACGCGTGTACCCCCCCCCCCCCAGAGCCTTTTTAAAAGGCTCTGCCCCCCCCCCTCGCGTCGCGTCGCGTCGCGGCCTGAGGTATTAGCGGTAAACACGCACCAACTTTTCCAATTTACTTTAGAAGGAAAATGTGTACACAATATTGGATCGCAGCATTGGTTTAATAATTTGTAAAAGATGAAAAGTATGTCAATAAAAATTGATTGCAAGGCTAGCTTCCCGCTTCATGAATTGTGATTTTCTTATATGCGAAATATTTGTTTAAATCAAAAATTGAAAGCATACCGAATACTCAGATGTCCTGATCTTGGTCCGAACGCAAGTGGCAGAATGATTTGTCTTTATAACAATAAAATCAACAATGTTTGAATCAAGCAACAGCTCAAACCGCCTAATTACATTTCTGATGTATGTTATGTCTCTGCACTATACCAGGCCGTAGCCGCGAACGAGCTCTTCAGAGTCTGCCATCATCTTTCTGGTCTGCCTTGGCAAAGACAGACTCGTGTAAAAAACATATTGAGCTTCTTGGAGGCAACTTCGCAGTCCTCATTGTCGGAGCTTTCATGAAACCATCAGAAAGAAGGGTCCCTGTCGTTTCATCGACACATGTTTCATCAACTTTTTACGACTCTCGTTTCATCGACACTGATTGTTTCATCGATACTACCACACTGTGCTGTGAAGTTTCATCGGCACACAAATTGCACGCTGTAGGAACATTTTGCTGTGCGTTTATCACTGGGGCACATGTTAAACTATCCGACCCACCCAGTTCACGACGCTTTGCGGCGACAGTCTCCAGGAGTTCATTACAAAAATGTGGACCCACCCAGCCCACCCGTACATGCCGCTTCGCAGCAGCGTGTAAGGGTGGTCGTGCCCCCGTGCATGTACCCGTACCCTTGCTCACCAACAAACCAGTGCACCCCTAACCAAACAAAAATGTTGTCGACGAAACATAGCAAGATATGTCGATGAACGAGTGTCGATGAAACAATTTGTTGATAAATCGTCGCAGCGTTGATGGAACAAACTGTCGGGGAAATGTCATTTGATGAAATGAGTGGCACCGCACAAAAAGCCTGTTTCCGAGCCGCGTTACTTAAACACTATCGCAGGCATCATTTTTAGATACCCATTGCCAGACAAAATGCATTCTGAACAAAAAAAAAGAAAATGAATTTCACGTCCCTCTGCTGTTAGTTCACGACCTGGAATTGGATAAGGAGCCATCAGGCAAATTTGAAATGGTTCTGGACTGGACAACATGGACTCATCATCGGCGTTATTGGTTCAAAATTATGACGAGTACAGCGGGCTCGGGCCTGAGAGCTAAGGGTTAGCGTGGGGCTCCCCAAGCCGAGGGGCATGGCAAGTGCACACCGACAGTGGGAAGCGACCACCTACTTATCTGATCTCGTTGCAAGCCTTAAACCTCAGCCTTCAAAGGGCTTTGCATGATTCGTCGTATGGGATAACTTGTTAGCAGCCCATTAGACTCATCCTACAATTCCGCTCCAACAGTACATCCCCAGGCCTTCCAGGAGCCGACCCACTTGATCTGGGTGCGAGAAGGGATCCCAAATCGTGACCTGCACTATATATTTGACCCCTGGGCCAGCTGATGGGGGCACTACAGCAGCACCAACGGAAAAGGGGATTAGGCCTTTTACAGACTAGCATCACAAAACCCAGAAATACCTCCATTCATTCTAAACCAGTTTTAGAAGCCACCCAAGCACTCAAAAACGACCTTTCAGTACTTCACAACTCTGCCCTCGGCAACAAGTCAGGCTGCAGTCTGTGCATCATGGTTCTTATCGGCTTTAAAAAGGTTTGATTAAATCCTCTACATTGCACTAGTCCGGGAGGCTCAAAACTGAGGTCTCTATGGAAGACCGCTTCACCTCATCACAGCGTTTCTGCAAGACGGACGATATCAAGCTTGAGTCGAACTGAACTAGGCCCAGTTAATGGCATTGGCATTCCTTAGATCTCCGTCCTCTCACCAATTCTTCATCAATGTTGTAGCTGACTTTTCCTCACGTCAAGCAATCGGTGCTGTTTTTACGATATATTTCAAGCGAGTACAATGGCGCCTCTTAAATTCAGGAAATCTATGCCACACCCCTTCAGACCGCACTTCGGCGCACAGGGCAGCCTGCTCCTCATCCACTACGAGGTGTTAGCCAAGTCGCCGAAGTGCGACCCAAGAGTCATAATGGCCGTGGACTTCAAGGGAACTTTCGACGTCTCTATTATGCTTTGAAACGGAGCACTAGCACTGGGATTTTGCTCTCCACTGTGCTAACACAAGGTATTGTTATCCCCAGGGTGGCCTCAGTCGTGTGAATGGCCACAGACGTCCCGTTTATGTTTCGAAACAGATCACTGGCAGTAAGAGTTAGCTGTCCACAGTGCTCACACGTTATTGTTGTTTTTAGAGGGGCCTCGGTCATGTGAATGACCACTGACGTCCAGTTTATGCTTCGAAACAGATCACTGGCAGTAAGAGTTAGCTGTCCACAGTGCTGACACACGTTATTGTTGTTTTCAGAGGGGCCTCGGTCATGCGAATGGCCAACGACGTCCAGTTTATGCTTCGAAACAGATCACTGGCAGTAAGAGTGAGCTGTCCACAGTGCTGACGCACGTTATTGTTATTCTCAGAGTGGCCTCGGTCATGTGAATGACCACTGACGTCCAGTTTATGCTTCGAAACAGATCACTGGCAGTAAGAGTTAGCTGTCCACAGTGCTGACGCACGTTATTGTTATTCTCAGAGTGGCCTCGGTCATGTGAATGGCCACAGACGTCCAGTTTATGCTTCGAAAAAGATCACTGGCAGTAAGAGTTAGCTGTCCACAGTGCTGACACACGTTATTGTTGTTTTCAGAGGGGCCTCGGTCATGTGAATGACCACTGACGTCCAGTTTATGCTTCGAAACAGATCACTGGCAGTAAGAGTTAGCTGTCCACAGTGCTGACGCACGTTATTGTTATTCTCAGAGTGGCCTCGGTCATGTGAATGACCACTGACGTCCAGTTTATGCTTCGAAACAGATCACTGGCAGTAAGAGTTAGCTGTCCACAGTGCTGACGCACGTTATTGTTATTCTCAGAGTGGCCTCGGTCATGTGAATGGCCACAGACGTCCAGTTTATGCTTCGAAACAGATCACTGGCAGTAAGAGTTAGCTGTCCACAGTGCTGACACACGTTATTGTTGTTTTCAGAGGGGCCTCGGTCATGTGAATGACCACTGACGTCCAGTTTATGCTTCGAAACAGATCACTGGCAGTAAGAGTTAGCTGTCCACAGTGCTGACACACGTTATTGTTGTTTTCAGAGGGGCCTCGGTCATGTGAATGACCACTGACGTCCAGTTTATGCTTCGAAACAGATCACTGGCAGTAAGAGTTAGCTGTCCACAGTGCTGACGCACGTTATTGTTATTCTCAGAGTGGCCTCGGTCATGTGAATGGCCACAGACGTCCAGTTTATGCTTCGAAACAGATCACTGGCAGTAAGAGTTAGCTGTCCACAGTGCTGACACACGTTATTGTTGTTTTCAGAGGGGCCTCGGTCATGTGAATGACCACTGACGTCCAGTTTATGCTTCGAAACAGATCACTGGCAGTAAGAGTTAGCTGTCCACAGTGCTGACACACGTTATTGTTGTTTTTCAGAGGGCCTTCCCAAGCAGCACCACAAAGTGACTTTCGATCGGCCGACGGTTGGCCAGTGTCTGGACAGCTTGGCCACTTTTAGTTCTTGGCCACCGGAGACATAAACAAGGCCGGCAAGAGTCCGGCCACAAACTAGCTGTTTTTAGCTTGGCCGCCGGAGACATAAACACTGCCGGCAAGCGCCTGGCCAGAAGTGTTGATTTTCAACTTGGCCGCCGTAGATATAAACGCGCTTGGCAAGTGTTTGGCCAGCAGTGCTGATTTTCAGCTTGGCCGCCGTGAACATAAACACGGCCGGCAAGTGCTCGGCCAAAAGTGTTGATTTTCAGCTTGGCCGCCGGGGACATTAACACGGCCGGCAAGTGTTTGGCCAGAAGTGCTGATTTTCAGCTTGGCCGCCGGAGACATAAACACGGTCGGCAAGGGTTTGGCCAGAAGTGCTGATTTTCAGCTTGGCCGCCGTAAACATAAACACGGCCGGCAAGTGCTCGGCCAAAAGTGTTGATTTTCAGCCTGGCCGCCGGGGACATAAACACGGCCGGCAAGTGTTTGGCCAGAAGTGCTGATTTTCAGCTTGGCCGCCGTGAACATAAACACGGCCGGCAAGTCCTCGGCCAAAAGTGTTGATTTTGAGCTTGGCCGCCGGGGACATAAACACGGCCGGCAAGTGTTTGGCCAGAAGTGCTGATTTTCAACTTGGCCGCCGGGGACATAAACACGGTCGGCAAGTGTTCGGCCAGAAGTACTGATTTTCAGCTTGGCCACCAGACATAAACGGGATCGCCAAATGGCTGGCCGGCAGTGCTGATTTTCAGCTTGGCCGCCGAAGACATAATCATGGCCGGCAAGTGTATGGCCAGAAGTGTTGATATTCAGTTTCGCCGCAGGGACTCCCATAATCTGAACTTTCATCGCGTTGACGAAACTTTGGCATGACGACGGGCAGCGAGGAAAGCATCATGAGCGAGTGGTTGGCAGAATTGTAGTGCGTGCATCGCACGAACGCTGTTAGCGCAAGCAAATGATCACCATTTTCAGTTTTTTTTTCGTTAGACTTGAAAGGCTATTGTCTTAACTAGCACTGTCGTGTGATATGTTCATTTGGAACATTACCAAAAGTGCTAAAATATTGTGCCGTCGTTGTTCTTTGAAAATAAAATGCGAAAACAGCGCCGATGTCATCTTCGCGCTAACAATATCGCTCTGTCGCTGCGCGGCACTCTTAGCGCCAATACCACATCCGCGATTTTTCGGTTAGTGCTCCACATATTTACTCCCCGACTGCATTCTAAGAAAAAAAGTTGTAGTCGGGTGCATCGAGCGCACATGCACCCTTTTTTTGAAAGACTAACCCTCCGTTACCCAGCCAGTGATTTGTACACCGACCATGAGCCCCCTCCTCTACCTTAAAATCCTATAGGTGTATCAATGCACCCAGCTTAGTACACCGCCACGCTAGCCACGCGCGCCCCGATCAGCTTGTGCTTGGATCGGATAAGATTGAATATTTCGGGCTTTTAGGGGCAAAGCTCCTTAGGGTCTAGCCTTGTCCATTCGTCCGGCGTCCGTGCTCACATCGCCTGCCATCCCATCTGTCTTCTTAAAAAAAAATGTTTGCGCAGTCGACAGGATTCAAACCTGTAGGGGAGACCCCAATGGATTTCTAGTCTATCACCTTAACCACTCGGCCACGACTGCGGGACGAGTAGGGGGCTCTGAGATGTAGTAACTCAAGAGCTGAGGATGTCATGGATGAAACGTTGCATGTAGCCGCTCAACGTCTATACAGGAGAGGGCGCTGCGGTCATATGCGTATATAATCGCGTTAAACTTTGCATGCATTGGCTTAACGTTTATAGACGAGAGGGCGCTGCGGTCAAATGCTCAAATGCGTATATAACCACGTTCCATACCACACATTCTCTTTCTGACATGGACCGTTGACTTAAGCGGTGGAGGTGCGTTCCCACGGCTTCTAGCGGATCCAAGCTGATCCACTAGAAGAACCACTGGCTCTGCATTTCACCAACCATAAAGCAGTAATAATGAAGTCGAAACGCAACCCGGAACTCAGCACTACCTATGAGCAATAAAAAAAATCTGCACCATCAGCACTACTTATGAACAATAAAATCAGTATCTTCGCCCCAATCAACATCATTCACCACGTGGAGATGTTGTGATTTTGTTTTTTGGAGGAGCCTAAACATGACGTCTCTCATATATTCATTAAGCTTAAGCTAGTGTCAATAACGTTTTAAATAGGTGCTAGGGTAAATATTTCCTGAGCCAACGAAAGCTAATAGCTTCGGCTAAAACCGCGACAAAAACGTTCAAAATTGAACTACACGTTAAAGAAAAGGAAAATTAACAAGGCGACCTAGATGGGCAGATCGCTGGTTTTGCTCTTGGCAACGTGGTTGTTGGCGGGTGGCGGGCAGCGCTGTGACGCTCTTGACGCTATCGTGGTGATTGACGCCAGTGAGGCTCGGTGTACTAGAGTGAACTAAATGCTCACATTCAAGTCGCAACGATGAACTGCCGGCGCTCGTAGACTGCCAACAGGCGCCAAAAAGGTTGCGATGCTGCGCGGGCCGTTGCTGACAGGCGCTGCTGCGTAGAGTACGCCTAGCACGAGAACGTTTTCGCGTTCGCACAGCAAAGGATTCTCAACAATAAAGCAGCGTCCTGCATCAACAGCAAGCTAACGCTGCTGGAGACTCCCACGCTCAAATTTTAGCAGATCGAATGTGGTTAGTCAACGTAGTCGCGGTCAACGCAGTCACGGTTAATTCTTCATTTTATATGATAATGTGGGTTATATGGCGCAAAATTTAGGATCTTCAGGCTTCCCGTTTTTGGGGCCATTTTTGGGCTCGAGAGTTCCTTTGGAAGTATGGAGCTGTCCTGTTCACTCGGTATTGACAGCAGAGTAGACGCTATGCTTGTTTCAGGCCAATCGTGTCTCCTGGTAGGATCACGTGACTACAGTCTTCAAGAGAAAGAGATAAGGCAGAGCACGGCACCTGCCTGAAGGCGAAGGCCACGGATAACATCCACTGCACTATCAACTTTGGGTCGAACTTTCAAGAGGATATAGGTCACAAAGCCTCTCGTTATGTTCATTGTTGGGATGCCCCTGAAGATAAGCTTTTGTGAGCGCAACCCCCTTTTAACCTTGAAGGAGCTGTTACTTTCCTATTCCTTCTCTTTTTTCCCTTCTCTTCCTAAGCTGAAAGTATGGAAGAATGTGCGAACTCGCCGGACCAATCAACCGGAGACTTTTTGATTACTTGACTCCGCTCTCTG